>SWLB01000042.1:0-60000 GCA_011114355.1 Carex littledalei | reverse complement strand
TAGCCCGATAAAACACAAAGATGGGTTGGATGGGTTGGACAGGTTAAAATAAAATTTAATACATAAAAAATAAAAAATAAATTACAAGAGTTAAGAGTTAGAGAATAAATAAGAAAATCTAAGTGTCTAGAAATAAATAAAAAACAGTACAAATTAATAAATTATGAAAGGTACATAGAAACTTATATCTAAATTTTAATACACCCCTAAGCAATTGAAGGATATTTATTTTCGGACCATGCCCTCTTGCTTTCTTTAAACCATTATGGCATTTATTATATTTTCCAATTTGTAAGGATTGGGTGGAAGTTTTTTCTATGCAAAAAACGTCAAAAAATGAATGCATTAAAATTAATTTATTAACCTTCTAATTTTGACCACTTGACTCTATGCAAAATTAATTTCAAAATTTAAAATTTTTGCATGTAGACGCATCACTCGTAAGGTAGATGGATTTCAACGGTCGGATTCGTCGTTTGAAGCCGATCCGATGAGTTTTGGACTTGAGTTCACCGAGGGCTTGGTGAACTCGAGAGCACCCTAGTTCTACTCTATATATAGAGAGAGAGAGAGAGGCTAAGATCAAAGTGGTATGACCAAGGCCTTTGGTGCTACCAAGTCGTTTTTGGATTTTCAAAGTCCAAACGGTCGATCTAAACCGTTAGATGTGATCTCTATATTAAAATCTGCTTGGAGACCAAATTTTACATTTTTTGGAATTTTTTTACTATTTTTTAAGCCACTTTGAAAATTGCTGATCACATGGTCCAGAATTTGGTTGCACTGTTTTTACTGTTCATCCGGATCTGCCATTTTCAAAGTGGCTTAAAAAATAGTAAACAAATTCTAAAAAATGTAAAATTTGGTCTCCAAGCATATTTTAATATAGATTGAACATCTAACGGTTTGAATCGACTATTTGAATTTTAAAATTACAAAAACTAATTGGTAGCACCAAGGCCTTGGTCATACCACTTTGACCTTAGCCACTCTCTCTCTCTATATATATATATATTTATTTGGTATGAAAACTGTTGAGGTAAAAATTCAGAAAATACGGATTGTTAAATAATTCATCAAATAAATTAAAATTGAAATAATATCATCTGGATTGTGTGAAATAATTCAAGTTGTCGCTATGTAAGATTTGAAAACGACCAAAATAATTCAAGGTGTTTGTCTCTATGTAAGATTTGAAAACATAACCAAAATAATTCAAATTTGTGGCTTCTTTGGCACGATTATGGAAACGACCGACGATAACTTCGTAATATTCAGCAGTTCAAATTATTGATTTAATAAGGAGAATAAATCAAAAAGATTTTTTTTATGTAGGATCAAATAAATGAAGAATTTTTATTTTATAATTTTCTTTCTCGGATACCTAATATATTTTTGTAGAAAACAAAATTGAAGGGTATCTATTTCTAATTTTCCCATTTCAACATATTTTTAATTGAATATTGATTGAAGTGAAAAGGAATTATTGTAAGCAATGATTTCTCATGATGCATCTAGGATTGTATATTTCATATTATTGAAAATTTTCAGAACTATTAATTTGCCTTTGACAGAATGGATTCAACAATATTATTTCCGCTCAGATAAAATTAACCAATTAAACATTGCTTTTGTCAGTGTCTTTGAAAGCTATATATGTGGACATTTCTCTATATGCATGCCACCAATTAAACAAATGAAACATCCAAAAGGTTCTACTTCTTGCTACGTAGATATATATAATCTATATTAATATTACAAAGCTTCAAGAGGTGCTACTGTTCCTCTACAATGCCTATCAATAGAGGCACATATCATGGATTGAATTCGGATCCATAGAAGTAACCCAATTTTTGGGTTTTTGATCGAGACCGTCCGATTCGAATTTGCGAAAATCCATCTCCAAAGTGAGCGCACGCATCCCAACAATGAATTCGAATCCCGAGACAATCTCGAGCGACGAATTCGGATCGGACGGTCTCAATCTAAAACCCAAAGATTGGGTTACTTTAGGGGATCCGGACCCATGATTCACGGCCCTTCGTTATGGTTTGATTTTCTTCCGGCAGAAAAAAAGACCAAAATACCCTCAAGAGTGAGGCTATACCCTATTCGTATTATGGCTTTAATTATGTTTTTGTTTTCAAAATTTAATTGTCCATTCAAATCATTAAATATAATCTTCATACTCAAATTTTATCATTTTTAGAATCTTTTTACTAACTTTTTTTAGATAAATAGAAAATCATTGATTTTCATAAGTTCAGAATTTTCAAATCAAGTGATTTTTTCTACTTATCTAAAATAACAGTAAAAGAAACTCCAAAAAATGTAGAATTTAATTTGCAAGTACATGAAATGAAGACCATGTTAAACTGATTAGATTGACTATTTAGATTTTAAAATAAAAATATGAATCAATGATTGAAAATTTGGTCTTTTTTGAATAAATGGAAGAAATTAATTCGATTTTGGTTTTTCTAATTATATATTAAGATTCTTTTAATTTCTTATGATGTTAGAGGTTTTCTTGATTAGAATTTTATAATTATAATGAGAGTAGGGTTAAAATGCCCTATTGGTTTTGTGCCCCATCATACTCCAACATTGTTGTTTCTATTTTAAAAGTCAAAATAACCAATCTGAACCGTTCAACATGATCTTAATATTAAAATGTGCTTGGATAAAAAAATTTAGAATTTACTAATTGTTTAGAGAGGTACAAAATCACTATTTTTGAATGGTCCAGAATCTTTTAAAACAATGATTTTGTATCTATCTTAAAAAATAGCAAAAAAATTTCAAAAAAATATAAAATTTTGCGTCCAAACATATTTTAATATGAAAATCATATTGGGCAGTTCGGATCAACTATTTAAACTTTAAAAATAGAGATAACAATGTTAGAGTATGATAGAGTACAAAACCAATGAAACATTTTAACCCTACTCTTATAAATAGAATATGGTTAACATAATTTAGCAAGCACGGCATCAATGATTGAAAAATATCATGGTTCCAAAAATTCATCTTAAATTCTCATTAACTCGCATACATCAATAATGACTTATAGAGGGTATTTTAGACTTCTATAAATTTTAGTATTTTAAATCAATTTCTTGTCGCTCTCTGTACAAATAATGCACTTATTATAAGAGAACATAGACACTAGTGCTACTTTTTTTTGGAAAAAAAAGATAGAGATCAAGCCTTTAAATTTCATACCTCTATTATTACAATAAAAATTTATTTTTATCTGGATTTCGAACTCATGAACTCCCACAAACAATAGTACTATTATAACCATCTGGTTGGCAACCAGTTTATTGCGTGATCTCATTTAATCTAAGCTTGCTCTTTAGGTCATGTTTGGATGCCACTTAAATTTAAGAAAAAAATAAATTGTTTTCTCTGTTTTATTAATCATATTTTTTAAATTTCGTTTAACAGCTTAAGTTATGGTTTTTAAAATCTATTTGGAGGAGTAAGATATTGAATATATGTGTATGACAGTGGACCCTATATGCGGTGTAAGTGTGAAATAAGCAAATTTGTTTATAAGAGGTGGGATAACTTATTTCGAATTAATTCAGATCTTACTCCATCTTATTTCTCGTGTTTACCTATTGTTTGACAATTCAAGTGTGAAGTGAGAGGTTTACTACACCTATTTCACAATCAAACATGACCAATGGCTTAACTCAATAAATATCATCCTTAATTAATGTTTTCAATTATTTCTATCATTTAGGTATTAGTGCAAGATTATCATGCTTAGTGCTTTCAATTCTTTCTATCATATAATTATTAGTGCAAGATTGAAACAAAGCTTATTATATGCATGTTGGTAGTTATACTCAATATTTATTTGCTTATATTTTCCGATAAATTCAAATGAATTATCCCTCTCTTCTTTTCTCATTTTGCTACTTTTTATTGAACTTGTATCATATTGATTTGTATTTCTATATATAATGAAACTATCTTGCATTTGAAATTAAATTTTGCTCTAATTGAGAATAATGTACCAAATTTATTAGACGTTTCTTCATATTTTATCAATATCATCGAGAAAAATATATAGTAGCAATTATTTAGGCTCATATATATCTGACTATTTTTTCTTATTTAATCATGGTTATATCGTAGTATAAATTCATTTCATTAGTTATTACTTACTTGATGCTATCGATCGATGACCCAGCAATTTATTAAATATTATTGTAAAGCAATGTATTACCAATTATGATGTTGAAAAAAAAAAATTCAATTTTTCTGATAGCATCACCTGTGCATTTTTGGCGAGAAAATGACATGGAATCATACAAATTCCAACTCCTCGTTGAAATAAGGGATCGATTAATACTAACCTCTTTGCATGACATAAACACGTGGTGTATAGTAGGTTTACAATTATTTGTGGGCCCACAAATTAAGTGATCGTACAATTATTGCAAAAAAAAAAAAAATAAATGTACCCCAGATTGTACAAGGAAATATAAAATTTGTTTTAACTGACTTTTGGAAAACCAAAAATTATGGTTGAAATCGGAATGCGGGTGTGTTCAGAGCTTTACATTTTGTGCATTTTGAGACAATAATAATTTCTAGAATACATTTTAAATACATGTGTTTATTTTGGGACCCAAATTTGCTTTGCTTTTTCTGAGCATGTAATTTTGCTCTGCTTTTAAAATGCAGATTTTTCTATTTTATATAAAATCAAAGATATGCCCAAAAGAATTCAATGCATAAATTGAGAGATAACGACAACAACGATATGTATATGATAATAATAATAATAATAATCATAATAATTAATTGATATTGATAATAGAGGAGGGATCTAGTTATCACAATTTTGAGTTACAACAAAGTTACCACAACCATTTTCTACATTTTCAAATTCCAAATTATCGATTCAAACTGTTCAACATAATCTCCACAATAAAATGTACTTTCAGATCAAATTTTATTATTTTTTTGAATTTTTTTACTATTTATTAAGTATTTTACAAAAACTAGTCAAATTCAAACTATTATCATGTCTAATCTTCACGTCGGCTTGCTAAGCTATACAATAGTACGCATGCCATATAATTTTAAGTTGATAGCTGGATTTTATTTTTTGGTTAAACGTGGTCCATAATTTAATGTGCAGTCTAAATCTCTCTGTTAAGAAAGAGTAGGGTTAAAATGCACCATTGGTTTTGTGCTTCATTCATGCTCCACATTTTTATTTTCATTTTCAAAGTCTGAACAGTCGATTTGAACCGTTCATCATGATCTTTGTATTAAAATGTGCTTGGAGACCAAATTTTATATTTTTTTGAATTTTATTTACTAAGTTTTTAGATAGATGCAAAATCATTGTTTTCAGAAGATTATGGATCATCCAAAACAGTGATTTTGTACCTATCTAAAAAAATAGTAAAAAAATTTCAAAAAATATAAAATTTTGTCTCCAAGCACATTTTAATATGAAGATCATATCGAGCGGTTCGGATCGATTGTTCGAACTTTGAAAACGGAGAAAAATATGTGGAACATGATCCATTGGAGCACAAAACCAATGGTGCATTTTAACCCTACTTATTAAGAAAGAGTTGCATCTCAACAAAATTGTTAAAACATGCCTCATTCATACATAAAGATGAGAATCTTTCTGAAAAGAGCATTAGATTGTGAGCGATCTACACCATCCATTTCAGTTATATATATGTACAATCTCGATCTAATAACCTAGTTATACTTTTTATTTCCACAAAATTTATGAAGAGCTTCATGATAAACAACTTGTAACATGTGAAAAGAACTTCACCTCAAATTTTATATGCACAAATTTTTTATATAATTGTGCGTTGCAACCAATAAAAAACAGCATAACAAAAGAGAGCACATATACACAAGATGCAAATATGTGTCTTCTAGAACTTTGATTTGACTTCTTAATTTATTGATTAAGTTGTATTTTATTTATTTTTTATATCTATAATTTAACTATTGTATAAATTTTATAGAGATTTTTATAATCTGAACCCCTTATGTATTATGTTAATACTATTGTCCGCTCCAAAAACAGAATAATAACAAAGAAGCATCATTTATTCAAGATTTGTTTTAATAAAAGGATATGCTTAATAAGTTCATGTTCACTTTGATTTTGAAAAATTGAAATAAATAGAAGTTTTGTAAAACTATATGATGTGTTACAAATTATACTCATTACTTTGATTTTTTTATTTGAATCTCTTATGGGCTCTATGCATGTCTGATCAAATGCATGTATCACATGTACTAAATTAAATTGCATATTTTGGCCTTACTATCCAAAAGAAATTGACCACTTCTTTTCTAGAAGAGCACAAATATTCTTTGCCTGATTTTGTTTCCCGGATCACTAAATGAATACTATGCACCGGGTCTACACAAAAAATTTAGTAATTTGCTCTTTATAACATGCTGTTTGTTTCACTCTCTGGACCATTCATTCCATCTTGGTCTCTTATGGATACCTGTTTTCCTTCTCCATTGATGCATAGCACCATACAAGATTTAAGGTCACATATTTTCACATTTATTCCTTCATTTTCCATTTTTGTTAAACCATTTTTTTCTTAACAGCTTCCTTTTCTTTTATTGTTCTACTTAAACCCTTAATAAATAGCAAAAATTAAAGCTCTTTTAAACCCTTCTTTTCAATTCCTTTGTATTTTTTTATTAATGTGTAGTATGTACAGTTCCATAATTAAGCTTTGAGGAAAAAAACAAAAAAAATTCAAAAGCTATCTGTCTTTAACTCTTTCAGGCTCACGACCTCGTTCTATTCTTGATCCATTGCCGATCCTTCGATATTAGATCGAAATTCTAACAATATAAAGAGACATATCAAGGGCAAAAGGATAAGAAAAAATGGGTTTCTTATCTCTGCTTCTTGTTGCGTCACAGCCGATCGTGCAAGTACTGCTAATCGGACTTCTCGGCGCATATCTTGCAACTGGACATTCCAATATACTGACACCCAATGCAAGGAAAGATATTAATAAGGTATATTTACAAACTTAAATTTCTGATGACTGCATTTTTGAGCCAGAATTTGTGGTCTCAAAATTGAGGGGTACCATTCTTTTATGCTTGTTTCTTTCCCTGTTACTTCATCTTTTCTTTATATTTGCTTGTTCATAATTTCCTCCTTGTCCCAGACAGAAAATAACAGAGAAGGTTTAATTATTTCCATAGAAGGAAAAATCGATATCGGAATCGGGATCGGCACCGAGCGATCCCGATCCGGATCGGAAAAATCGGTCGGGATCGGCCGAATCGGATCGGAAAATCGGACTTTTTTAGCAAAAGCTTGTTTTACACTAAAAAAATAGAAAAAAATTGATAAAAAAATTTAGAAAAATTATTACAATCAAATAATCTACTAAAAATACAAGCATTACAACTAAATGGATATATAGAAATGAGTTGAAATGGACAGGGGCGGAACTAGAATTTGAGTATAAGGGAGGCTAAATATTATTTTTATCTTTTTTGATAATAAATAAAATTATAAATACAATATAACACAAGATAATAAGATCTTTTACTGATTTCATAAAAAGATACAATAGATAACACTAACACCAATAAAGTGCCATGTTTATGAAAATCAAACTAAAAACAAAATATTCATATATTTTTCTTTAATTTTGATAAATGATTTCCTAAAAAATCAAATTCAGTAATAATCTCATCTGAGTTATAATGAATAATAATTTAACAATTTGCAAATAAACACATATCTCAATTTTAAAAAAATGAACTGATATTAAAAGATGAGAATGTAAATTTTGCACTGCCGCACCGTATAGATGAATTTTGCTCAATGAAAATGGATTTTTTTTATTTAGACACTTCTTTTTTCAGTTTTGCTACTTAATTTGCTGCCTGTTCGTTTTGTGTGTAAGTTCGCACTGTCTGGACTCTGGAGAAGGAAAATGGAGATTTTTTTTTTTCTATTTCATTAGAGACTGACACAGTTACACTTTCTTTATTTTGTTTTCTTTGTGTGTTTGCCTTTCCAAGTTGGAACCGATATTTTTATTAAAACCCCCAAAAAAAAACAAATTATCAAATCTGCTCCCACTCCAAAGTTATAATTATTTCTACCCTAACCGCCCGTGGGCTGGGCGGTCCACTTTTTCCACCTGACCGCCCAGCAGCCGGGCGGTCCACTGTGCATAGCTGACCTCCCAGCAGCTGGGCGGTCCGCTAGTGTTTTTTTTTTTTTTTTTTTTTTTTTTTTTTTTTAAGATTAGATTAGAGACAATATGAATATAAAGATGCTGAATTCTTAACGCTAAAAGTTCGAATTTTTTGTAAATATTAGTTAGATTACTTCTGTGAAGCATATTTATACTAAAATACGCTAAATTACTTGGAATTATGTTAAATTACGTTGAGTTACACTATATTAAGTTAAATTACACTAAATCACATTACATTACGCTAAAATACGGTAAATTACATATGAATAGGAACGATATCTTCACTGAAAAGGCGAAAAACGACGATGAAACTTCAAACAGTCATAAAACGGCGCTCGAGTGTCCGATTTCAGCAAATGACCATTTTTCGGAAAGCTTGTAAAAATGTGCATGCGTCCGTGCTCGCGATGCCGGATTCCAAAATTCAAAATCACCAAAAAACAAAGGGAAGAGCCTCAAAACTTGAGTTGAAGTTTTCGATTAAGATTTTCATTTCTATTATTCAATCCAAGTAGCTCAGTAAATTAGTTACATAATGAACTTGTAGAATACCAATTTTTACTATTTTTGGAATTTTTTTACTATTTTTTATGATTCATGAAAGATGGCACAGAATCGGTCTACTTTAGCGTAATTTTGCGTAGTTTAGCGTAATTTACCGTATTTCAGCATAATTAGCGAAGTTATTGTTATTTAGCGTAATTTAGTGTAATTCAACGTAATTTAACATAATTCCAAGTAATTTAGCGTATTTTAGTATAACTCACTTGAGTAATTTAGCGTATTTTAGCGTATTGAGTAATTTAGCGTATTTTAGCATATTGCGTAATTTAGCGTATTGAGTAATTTAGCGTATTTTAGCGTATTGCGTAATTTAGCGTATTGAGTAATTTAGCGTATTTTAGCGTATTGCGTAATTTAGCGTATTTTAGCGTATTGAGTAATTTAGCGTATTGAGTAATTTAGCGTATTGAGTATTTTAGCGTACTGAGTAATTTAGCGTATTTTAGCGTATTGAGTAATTTAGCGTATTTTAGCGTATTGCGTAATTTAGCGTATTGAGTAATTTAGCGTATTTTAGCGTACTGAGTAATTTAGTGTATTTTAGCATACTGAGTAATTTAGCGTATTTTAGCGTATTGCGTAATTTAGCTTATTGAGTAGTTTAGCGTATTTTAGCGTATTGCGTAATTTAGCGTATTAAGTAATTTAGCGTATTTTAGCGTACTGATTAATTTAGCGTATTTTAGCATATTGAGTAATTTAGCGTAATTTAGCGTATTTTAGCATATTGAGTAATTTAGCGTAATTTAGCGTATTTTAGCGTATTGCGTATTTTAGCGTATTTTAGCGTATTGCGTATTTTAGCGTATTGAGTAGTTTAGCGTATTGAGTAATTTAGCGTATTTTAGCCTATTGAGTAATTTAGCGTATTGAGTAATTTAGCGTATTGAGTAATTTAGCGTATTTTAGCGTATTGAGTAGTTTAGCGTATTGAGTAATTTAGCGTAATTTAGCGTATTGAGTAATTTAGCGTATTTTAGCGTATTGAGTAATTTAGCGTATTTTAGTGTCCGATTTCAGCAAATGAGCAATTTTCGGAAAGCTTGAGAATAACTCTCACTTAAGTAATTTAGCGTATTGAGTAATTTAGTATAACTCACTTAAGTAATTACATATTGAGTAAATTACTTAAGATTTTCATTGAAGATATCGTCCCTATTCATATGTAATTTACCGTATTTTAGCATAATGTAATGTGATTTAGTGTAATTTAACTTAATATAGTGTAACTCAACGTAATTTAAAATAATTCCAAGTAATTTAGCATATTTAGTATAAATATGCTTCAAAGAAGTAATCTAACTAATATTTACAAAAAAAATTCGAACATTTAGCATTAAGAATTCAGTATCTTGATATTCATATTGTCTAAAAAAAAAAAAAAAAAAAAAAAAATGCACAGTGGACCGCCCGGCAGCTGGGCGGTCAGGTGGGAAAAGTGGACCGCCCAGCCCACGGGCGGTTAGGGTAGAAATAAAAATAAAGTTGGGGTGGGAGCAGATTTGATAATTTGTTTTTTTTTGGGGGTTTTAATAAAAATATCGGAAGTTGGAAAGTGATTTTTTTTCTTTTTCACATAGTACGACTCGGAAATCAAGACACACAATTGGAAATGAAGAAGTGAAGCGTGCGTGATAATGACTTCAAAAAAATTTCTTTTAGACCCCTCTAAGTTTACTATGTATTATATTTTGGGGGCTACAGTACATATAAAAATGAAAAATCAGTTCAAAGTTCAATAGCCGGTAAAAGAATTTTAAAATGTTTGGGTGGCTTAGCACCCCAGCATGAACCAAGTTCCGCCCCTGAAAATGGATATATAGAAATGAGTTATAGTTTTAACTAAGAAAGACTGTGTGGTGTGGTGGAGTTGTGTTTGCCTTCAATGCTGAAGGGTGCGAGTTCGAATCACAGAGACCGCAAAATTTTTTTTTTGAGTTTGGTTAATTAGCGTTTCAGCCGTTTCGGTGGAATCGGTCTATTTCGGTCAGAAACGGACGAAATTTGGCTGAAATGAGACCGGAACGGCCGAAATACGACCGGAATGATGCCGGAACGGTCGAAATTTGACGAAATCTTCAATAACTGCGTAAATCGGCCTAAAATCGGATCGGTACCGTCCGATCCCGATCCGGAACGGCCGATTTTGCCTTCTATGATTATTTCCATGTTCTTGTAATGAAAAATTAATACTGAGCAAAGCTAACTTTAGTTTCTTTTCTGCTTTGTAAGATTGTGTATGCAGTGTTCACACCAGCATTAGTATTTTCAAACCTAGCAAAAACAGTCACTCTCAAGGATGTCATCTCTTGGTATGTTTGTATGGAATTATTAATTATATAGGTAGGATTTACAATTTATAAATTCTTTTTTTTTTGTGGGGTTCATCTTCATTTTTAAGCCACAATTAACTGAGCAGTTATGATCAATCAGCCAATTGAAAATCAAATTTGACACAAAGCATAATGCAAAAGGCACATACATGAATTCACGATGGCGATATCCTTGATTGAACCTTCCAATTATAAATGTCTGGCCATGTCAGCACCTCACTCAAGTATTTTTTATTGACTGAAATAAGGAAGAGTTATATTTTTCATGTTTGATTTTTAAATATTAGGTGGTTTATGCCGGTGAATATCGGGATAATATTTCTAGTTGGAGGGCTAATAGGATGGTTAGCTGTTAAGATCTTGAAGCCTCCAAAGCATCTCAGAGGCCTTATAATTGCTTCATGTTCTGCTGGTATTGCTCTCACATTATCTCTAATTATTTGACCATTTGATTTATTTTTTAATCTCTCTTTTTGCTCACTAATTACTTTCTCTCCTAAAATGTATGAAAATAAACTTTAGGGAATTTGGGAAATCTTCTGGTAATCATAATCCCGGCAGTTTGCGATGAAGATGGAAATCCATTCGGAAGTGACAAAAGCATATGCCGTGCCAGAGGATTATCTTATGCATCTTTTTCTATGGCGGTAAATTTACATTAACCAAGCAAATTATACATTTAACTCAAAATTACCATATCTCCTAATTACTCAAATATTACCTGTGTCTCTGTGTTCTTAATGTAAATGTTCTCTTTGGCTACCATGTAAACTAACCAATTTACTTAATGTGCAAAAGAAGACAAATTATTACTACCACAGATCCTCCAAAATGATATATGTCTGTAGATTATTTTCTAATGATAAACTTTAAGACAAATAATTCTAGCATTTTTATTGATACAAAATTTTGATTTGAAATTTGAAATGCAGCTAGGCGGCTTTTATATTTGGACGCATACGTATAGCCTCATGAAGCGAGCAGCCAAATTATATCATAGGGCGCAACTAATAAGTAATACTACGGCAATAGAACGAATTAATTCTATTGTAGAAGAAAGAGATGATGTAGCAATTGATGCTGATCATGAGGCTGCTCTTTCTGAACCCGAAAAATCAATAGAAGAGAAGGTTTCAAGCCAACTGGTATATACTCGTTAAAAAACAAAACAAAACAAATCTAGTTTTTTTTTTTTTTTTCCTATTTGTGTTACCTGTTTGTTCTTTAAAATTCCAGTGACATTACTCTGCATCTTTAATTCAACCTAACTCTAATTGACCAAGGCATGTTATTAATAATTTTAAAAATGACACATAATTGTATATTAGCCCTAAATGGAAAGAAGTCTCTTTCAGAACTTACTGGAAATGAAATTAGAAGTATGAATGGCCAAACAACTATAGAAGGAAAACATAAATATAATTAGTCATGAGTCATGAGTTGGCTTAGATGAAAAAACATTTATCTCTTATTGCATTTAATGCAGAATTTGCCACTATTATCAAGCGGTTATTCCAGTGGTTTCTTGAGTGGTAGCAAGAGAAGCATATGGGAAAGGCTCAAAGATGCCTCTCACCAAATTATTGAAGAGCTATTGGCCCCACCCACTTTGTCAGCTGTATGTTTCTGATTAATTAATCTACAACTTACTAGCAAACACTGTGCTGGTACAAGAACTACTGTACTGGTACCCTACCAGTAGTATTGCTATCTGCTAGCATATACCTAACTAGCATATTCCAATTGATTATTTTTTTCTTGCAGTATATATGTAAAAATGTGTATATTTCATGAAAATAACCAACATTTTCTGCAAATGTACAAGCCAATTGCCAATAGAGGACCACATTTTTTTTCTTTTGGTGATTTTAACAAGTAAAAGAAAGATTAACCACGTTATACATGTTCAGATAATAGGATTTATTGTTGGTGCAATACCATGGTTCAAGAATCTCATAATAGGAGATGGTGCTCCTTTTCGGGTCATTCAAGATTCCATCAAGCTCTTGGGGTAAGATAATCTCTTATGACCTCTATTATCACCTCATAATATGCACTGGAACTATACCAGTTTTTCCAGGTTGGTGTCAGCTCATACTAGCTGTAATTAAAGGTCTAAGTTATATCCTTACCGGAATTTATTTATTCGTCAGTATTAGTGTCATTATTTTATTTTATTTTGAGAATGGTATTAGTATCATTATTATTATTATTTATTTTTGTTGTTGTTGAATCTAATATGGTTGCAGTAAGAGTAAATTGAACAGTATTGGCACCTTACAGAGAAATATTTTACAGTGTTCTTATGAACAGTAATACATTTTAGTTTCTAATTAATCCATACTTCAATGCAGAGATGGTACGATACCTTGCATTACACTCATCCTCGGAGGTAACCTCACACAAGGTACATTCCAAACATCAAATTCCTCCCTGATTTATTCGGGATATCTGTAGCTTTTCAGGTAACACAAGAAAAATTAGTCATCTTTTTCTTAATTTAATCATTTTAAAAATATTATACAGGTCTACGCAAGTCGGTTATAAATCCGGTAGGAATCATGGCGATAATACTCGTGCGATACATGATTCTTCCCATAATTGGAATAGCAGTAGTAAAGGCGGCCTTTCATGTCGGTTTCCTGCCTCAAGATCCGCTGTACCAGTATGTGCTTATGGTACAATTTACGCTGCCTCCTGCCATGAATATCGGTATGCACATCTTTTCATTACAATCATATGCTATGAGCTAATTTAAATTTTCTCTGTTTCATACCAAGTACAGATAATTTACCTCTCAATTTTTAAATGTTTTTTTCTTTTTTTCTTTTTTGGGTCAATTTGGGCCTTTTGGTTTCTGTTAAACAAATTAAGCCCAGGAAAAGCAACGTTTTCTTTTTTCTTTATTTATGTGCAATTATATGGAAATTGTAGGTACAATGGCTCAACTGTTTGATGTTGGTCAAGAGGAATGCTCAGTGATTTTTTTATGGACCTACTTGGTGGCAGCAATTGCACTTACAGTTTGGTCTACTATCTTCATGTGGATCTTATCTTAAATGAATGAAATAAATTTAATTATTTTCATGCATACATTATTTTTGGTTTTACTTTGTTTGTCATGCATACTGGGTGATTGTAGATGATATAAATTTTTGTTCTCTATAGGACATTCTAAACCAAATATAGATTTAGTTTATAATGATTATTAGCGTTTTTAATTGTGCATGTCAATTGTGTTTCCAAATTTGTTTGTAGCATTGCCCTTCAACTAAGAGAACTTGTATTTTAATTTATTTATTTTTTTACCACTTCTTTATTCCAAATTCCATATTAGATAAAAATAATAAAGAAAATTATTTAACACTCTAGTTGTTCTACACAACTAGAGTTGCATGGTTAAAACCTTGTGAAGTAATTCATCAGCAGTGTTGAAACAAAGCGGGTTGCTGGATAAAGTAATGGAGGTGAAAACCAACCCACTGCAATACAGGTTATAGAGATGAAGCCACGGAAAATCCAACAGACGATGAGATTTATCTTTAGCTAAACCATTTTGTTGAGAGATATAAGAGCAAATAACTTGATGAATAATTCAAAACTTTGTTTAGAATATGATTAAATTACGCACCTACATTGGTTTGTAAGATTTTGATTGAAGTAATATATAAGAAAATTCTGTACATGAAGTTTAGATACTCATATTTAGACTGGAGATAATAAAATTCTGTACTTGAAGTTTAAAAGTAGAAAAAAAACATGTTATTTAGACTGGAGATAATATCTATTTTCATGACACTGGTAAAGGTACCTCTGCGAAGGTTTTCAAAAAAAAAAAAAAAGACACTGGTAAAGGTACATGATATGCCTACTAATCAATTATCTAAACTGAATCTTGAAGCTTGTGAATTGTTAAATCCTGGCCATCTTTTTTTTATCCTTCCATAGTGCCACAATGCCTATAATATGGCCGAAGCTTTCAGCTCAAGTGCAAACATAAGATCAATCGCATTGGAGAGGCAACAACCTGTCGAGTTGAATCCTAAGGTACAAATAAATTTGAAGCTCCATGATTCCAGAATTTATTTACCCAAAACTACAAATCAAGATGGAATGTACCAATTTATTGAGAGATGGGAAAAGAAAGTCTTTTGAGTTCACTTATCACATTCACATACAATTACAAAGCCCACAATTATTCAAATATAGAGCAAGCTCCAGCTCAGGCAAATTCTACCCGTATACCATTACGAGTAAGCAAATAGTGTTTGTTAGGCATATTAATTAGCCAAATTCTCGCTAAACAATAATTCAAATTATTTATTTTTTATTTCGAAAGCTTTTCCGTACTCACCACCACCATGCAGCCTATCCACCGACCTCACCACTGCCACCCACCATGCAACCCCCCCCTCCTCAAACCAAAAAACCCAACCCACAAAAGGAAAAGAAAAGAAAAGGAAGGCATTGCCGATTCTCTTTTGATCATCCTAAGCACCCACTGCTCGAGAAAACACATCACTGTATCAATAGACTACAGTGCATTTTTATCAATAACCCTAGCTCCAACTCTGTCCAGCTGGGAAACTGTCGCCTTCGCCTTCAATCCACCTTCGCTTAAGAAGGCCTCCACCATCCTTTCTCCAATATACTTCCCTTTTTCCTCGCAGTCTGTCAAAGCAACCACAGTGGGACCCGCGCCGCTTATTGTGCACCCAGTGGCCCCTGCCTCCAACGCTGCCTTTTTTACGCCCACCATACCAGGGATCAGTGGGGCCCGCGTTGGCTCTACTATTCCGTCTGATGAGACAGCAGACCCCAACAGCCTCACATCTCCCTACAAAGCAAAAATATTTTACTAATATCAAAATCCCACCATATTAGAAGTGATCAGCATGCCCTGCATTCTAGTATACATTCAGATCAAGGTAAAAATATTAATTCACAGAAATATTAAGCATCTCTTCCCTTGGAATTATAATTAGATTCATTAGTACACAGTGATAGCATTTTCATTAGATGACTTTTGAGTCGGCCAAGACAACAAAATCAACTTTTGGTTGGTGTGTTCCCAAATGTGCTCTTGAACAATTTAATTGTTCATATATTTGTCTACTTGATCCAATTGTAAGAGAGACCTATTAACCAAAGCTGCAGCACCTTACCAGTACAAACCAAAGATTTTTCTACGAATATCAGGAAACTGTTGACAACCTTATGATTAGAAAAAAGTTTTCGAATTCGGTAATCAATCCAGTAGGAAAATTCATTGCAAAACACCTGTTCAGCAAGCCAAAACATATCCATGATTTTTCTAAAACAAGTAAAAAAGAAAAGGAAGTGTCTTTCACTTGCCTGGAGCACCGCGGCTACAAGCGCAGCCGCCTGGCTTGAGTTCTTCACATGATCCTTCATGCTAACATCAGCCGGTAACGCTGCTCGCATTTTCTTAGTTGGTGCCTCAAAATCTGGACTAACCAAAACAAACACCAATTCCTTCCCCTCAGGGAAATTAAGCCGCAACAGCTCGAGCGGCTCATAGCTCCTTATCAGTACAAATCCTCCCATGATGGCTGGCCCCACATTGTCAGCATGGTACCCACTCACTTTCTTCTCTGACTCCAGCCTACGTTATGAATACAGAACAAAATATTTCATTATCTTCGTTACAACAAATTTGCTTTAAATGTAATTACATGTCTGTTTTTTTTCTTTGAACTGGAGCCGCAGTGGTACCCCCACATTTGCCGGACACCAAGTTTATTAAAAATGTTTAAGAATAACATTAACTGTTATTTAAAGAAAATTTCATGGAAAAATTGCTATGTTTGCTTGCATAAATCTTAGTGTTCAACAAATTTTTCTAAGGTGTCATGTTATCTGCAAACAGTCCAAACAGATACTTTGTATGATTACATGCCCCAGTATGTGACCGTGTGAATAAATTTTCCATAAGAAGAAAAAAATTTAGAAAATACAGAGCATCTGGTTTAATTATGTACCCGGCATGAACAAGCTCGGAAAGAGAGAGTGGCCCGCCGAACAGCTCATTGACCGCAACAGCGGCGGCGGCGGCCGAAGCTGCAGAAGATCCCAGACCAGACCCCAAAGGAAGGCCCTTATGGAGAGTAAGAGAAATGGCAACCGATCTGACTCGGAGGGCCCGCATGACAGCCAAGGCTGCTATGCCAGCGCAATTCACGTGGGGGTCCCGAGAGAGCTTCGATGAAGAGGGAAGGTCAGAGGTAATCGAGGAGATGGAGAGAGAGCCGGGAGGGGAAGCAGGATCAATTGCGGCGGTAACGGTGTCGCCAAGGGAGTCAACGGCGCATCCGAGGAAGTCAAAACCGGGGCCGAGATTGGCAACAGTCGCCGGAGCGAAGGCGGAGAGGGAGGTGAAATGAGGGGGAGGGTCGGGTGAGGTGGTGGTGGAGGTGAGACTGGAGGTTTGGAGGGAGACGCAGCATCGGACGGTAGAGAGACGGAGGTGTGTAGGAGATGGACGGTATATGGAATGGGATCGGGAAGTGGAAGGAGAGATGTTGCACTGCGCCGCCGCCGCCGCCGCCATGGATTTGCAGAGAGAGCGTGGAGAGGAGAGGAGAGGAGTGAATGGAGTGGAGCTGACGTGGAAAGAGAGTCAATTTGGGATTTGGTTTTCGTAGAATCAATCGTAGGTCACGCCGTTACGGTCTCCCGGACATAAATGGTTTTCGGATTCCCTGTTGCTTTACTTAATCAATAATTATGCAATGAACTACTGACAGGTTGAACATATATAATTTGTATTTTGTAACCCCACGTTTGTATCGCATAAATTTTAAACCTTCTGTCGGGTAGATTCTGCAGGAAATGTCGCGAAAATGTTTAGCACGGATGAATCATGGAAAGCTATCTCCGTACTTGGCAAGTTTCTTCTATCGGATACTCTGTGTAATTGTTTGTATAAAAATGTTGTTTTTATTTTTGGTTGAAAAGGCCCATAGGCTTCCATTAAGCATATTGCATAGTCCAAGTACATCTATCATCACAAAATAGAAACACCCAATGTACATGCTACTAAAACACAAATCTACTCAACACAAGGATCATTAAAAAGAGGATATGTGAAACCTACATAGAAAAACTGTCCTGTTCGTGCCAAATTAGCCAGTGAGTGGGCTGTACCATTCTTAACTCTTGGAATATGCATACATGTGTATCCCTGGTGCATCTTCAAAAGATTAGATATACGCATCAGTTCTGAGTACGATCTCCAGTTAACTGCTTGAAGGAAATTCGTATTACTCCTTGGATTTACCATTTGAACCAGCACTTGACAGTCCGAAAAGAATGTACATTTGTCTGACTGCAACTCAGCCACTACCTTAATTGCCCTTAGAAACGCCATTACCTCCATATGGAAGGGAGAAGTAGCACTGTTAAAGGAGAGTAACTCATACCTGACCAAGGACCAACCCGATCGAAGAAGAAATGCAGCGCCGCCTTTGTTTAACTCATCATAGGAGCCATCCACCCAACAACAGAGTCATCCTGTTAGAGCCTCGTCTTCCTCAGTGCTAAGATCAATTGCTTTACTGAATTGAGGAAACATGATTGCAGGATCAGGAAGTGGCGCGCACATTGCCACATGGTCCAATAAGGTCTTATGTAACGTGATTTGGAGACTGCATTCTTTCTTTCCAAAAATAAAGTCACATCTTGATTTCGAGATATGCCATGCTAAGGTCATGAATAGCGACAACTGCACAGGTTGCAGATCCTGCCAGAGCCTTACGAAGACTTCCTGAATTGTGGTGCCGCACAGAGGACTTGTACAAAGAGCAAGGAGAGAGATGAACCAGGTCGCTCTTGCATGCGAGCAGAGGAACAACATGTGAAGAGCATCCTCATTATCAATCCCACACAAAGAACATATTGGTACCATGTTCTTCAAACGCTTGGAAAGCTCAAGTGCAGTTGGCAACGCCTTATTCAAAATTGTTGAGAAAATAGAGAATTTAGAATCCGATAACCCTCAGATCCGTTAGGGATTAGTCTTTATTGGGTTTAATAGTAAATAAGAGAGTTACTAATTTTAGTAAGTTACCGTTATGTATAGGTATAGGCAACCGTTATAATTTCTTTTTCTTCCAGTTATATAAGGAGCTCACTGTACAAGTTATAGACTAAGAATGAAATAATAACATTTTCTCATTCATCCCTTCTCTGTTTCCATTCCGTAAAAATCAACATGGTATCAGAGCGACACATGTAATCATGTCGCAAATTCCGCAAACAACAAGACTGTATGTAACAAAGAACTACAACACCATTCAATAGCTTACAATCCAAATCAGAGCAGACCTAACTCGCTCCAAATCAAACAAATGCCAAATAGAGCCAACCCAATAAAAAGGGAGAAATCAAGCTCAAGGTAGCACCTGTTCTTATCAAGAGCAAAATCCAACAAAAATCAAGAACAAAAATCTGTTCTTACAAAAATAAAACAAAAAAAACAGCGAATCAACAAAACCAAAAATAGACTCTTGTACCAATAACCCCAAGAACACCAACATCCTTCCTCAAAACCAGCAAAAATCACATCAATCACTGAAATCCATCTTCCAACTCTCAAATTAGCAAACCTAAAAAAGATGCAACTTACTTCCAACCGAAACCCTAGCTTGAGACCGGAAACGAGTAGAGCCGTCAACACTGTTCGATGCACCCACTGCAAGAAGGAGGGACACGAGCAGACGTGGTGCTAGTTCCTCTACCCGTCTTTACGGCCAAGTAGGAAGGGAAGAGGGCGATCGAAAGGGGGAGCTTCGCCCAAATCGCGAAGGAAGAAAGAGAGAAAAAAGGAAGAGGCCCTGGGAGAAAAGAAAAGGAAAGTAAATGTGGCGCGGGGAGAAAATGACCCCTCTAGATCCAACTCATGTGCCACAAGGGATTCGAATTCAGATCCGGTGCAACTACTCCTCTTACAACTTTTGGTACTGCTACTTCAACAATATAATAGACATAATTCTGGTATGGCTACAAATTTAACTCATATTTTTCAAAAAACCAAATAGATTTTAGATTCCAGTGCAACTGACCATATAACCGGGAACATAAATTTGTTGCGTAAATAGAACGTGTAAAACCAAACAATTTGTGACCGTTGCAAATGGTGATAAAATGAGAATATTAGGAAATGGTACTATCAATCTTTTTTCAAAAAAAATACCAAATGTCTTGTATGTTCAAAATTGTTCATCCAATTTGTTATCCATTAGAAAAATCACAAAAGAAATAAATTGCGAAATTATATTTACATCACAAACTGTGGTCTTTAAAAAAAGAATAACCAAGGAAACAATTGGTGAAGGTTTTATGAAAAACGGACTCTATATTCTAGATTGTGAAAAGATCAATCTAAATGTGAGAAAACAAGAAAATTTAAGCACTCTTTGGCATAAAAAAATTGGACATCATTTCGATAAAATTTTAAAACATATTATTGATTTTCCACAATGAATTATACTAATTGTGAAGTGTGTAAATTAGAAAAACACACTAGATTACCATTTTATTTATCAAATAGCAAAAGTGAGAAACCTTTTGAATTAGTTCACTCGGATGTATGGGGTCCCACTCCAATTGAATCATTTAATAGATATAAATATTTTGTCATTTTTATAGATGATTTCTCTAAATCAACTTGGTAATATTTACTAAAAAATAAAAGTGAAGTATTTTCTCACTTTCAAGATTTTTGTAATTTTATAAAAAATCAATATGAAGCAAAAATTAAAATATTTAGTTCCGATAATGAAACAGAGTTTATAAATCAAAACTTTTCAAACTTTTTCAAACAAGAATGGATTTTACATCAAACAACATGTGTCTACACACCCGAACAAAATAGTGTTTCCAAACAGAAAAATAGACATTTGCTTGAAATTATCCGAGTTCTTTTATTTCAAAATAATGTGCCAAAATTTTTTTGTCGGATGTCGTTCTTACTGCAATATATTTGATAAATATGTTGTCAAGTGCCCATTTAGATTATAAGAGTCCATTGAAAATCATTTATCAAAGAAAACTCAATATTGATCACTTACAGATTTTTTGTTGTACATGTTATGTACACAAAAATAAATAAGATAAGTTGGATTATACTTCAATTAAGACTATTTTTTTATATATTCATCATAAAAAAGGGATACAAATGTAATGATACAATTAATAAAAAAATTTACATTTTTAGAGATGTAACTTTTCTAGAAAATGAGCCATTTTACAAAAATGTTGATAATAAAATCAACCTCCAAGAACCACCAAACATATTCATACTACCTCAAATTGAGTTCCCGGAGGAAAATAGTACACCGGTACAAAATGAGAATGAGATTGAAGAAATCCCACAAAATAAGGGTGAAATAAAGGAAATTCCTCAAATTGGGGAAGAAGAAGAAATCGGAGAGGAAACACTTTTGTAAATATCAACAAGAATAACACAACCTTCAACAAGGTTAAGAGACTTTATAACATATAAGATACAATATCCTATTCAAAATTTTATTTCTTATGATAATGTCTCTTCAAACCATAAAGCTTTTTTAACCTCAATTTCAAAAGAGCAAGAACCATATAACTATGAGGAAGCCATTAAAAATCTCTTATGGAACAAAGCCATGAAAGAAGAACTAAAAGTTCTAGAAAAAAATGAAACTTGGATAATTATACAATTACCAAAAAATAAAAAAAAACCCGTAGGTTGTAAGTGGTGTACAAAATTAAATACAATACCGATGGTATCATAGAACGGCATAAGGCACGTTTAGTTGCCAAAGGATACACACAAACCTATGGTATAGATTATTATAAGACATTTGCACCCGTTGCTAAAATGAACACCGTGAGAATTTTATTTTCTATTGCAGTAAACCAAGAATGAACATTATACCAAATGAATATAAAAAATGTCTTTCTTCAAGGAATATTTGAGGAAGAGGTAAATATGACGTTACTGTTAGTTTGTAATAATCTAGAAGTCAATAATACGATAATTTAATTATATAAAGCTTTGTTCATGAATTGAATGATTAAATGTCATTTTGTCTCCTTGAGTATTGATGTGTCCATATTTCATCTATTATTTCGTTCTATTTCTGAACCAGACCATATACTTTGACCACATAATTGCATAGTTTACATTGAAAATCAAATAGAATATGGTACTGCTGCAGTTTTGTGGTTGATTTGCAGGAATAGACGAAAAGCAGGCAAAAAGGCCAAGTTCAGACTTCCCCCACGCGACCCGCGTGCCATCAGACGCGGGTCGCATAGCAGCCCAGACGCGGCCTCGGACGCGACCCTCACAGCTCGCATCCATGCCACCTGACGCGGGTCGCATGGAATTTCATGCGGGTCGCGTCAAGTCAACAGAGCCAGGCCCAATTAAGGCCCAAGAAGGAAGCTATATATGCAGAGGCCTGGCAACAGAAGAAAGGCCGAAAAATCACTCAAATCCACTTCACACGACAGAGAGAGAGCAAAAAGTCCGAGGAGAGGCGATCTGAAGAGAAGGGGAGCAACCTGGAGCTGAAGAGGAGTCGAATCGAATCAAGAGACTCGATCTGAAGCTTCAAGCCTCTTCTCTACTCTCATCTCTATGATTTGCTTTCTTCTTCTCTCTCTTGTTTTCATTTCTTTGATGTTTGAGTAGATACTTTAGTTTCGAGGATTTGGATGAGTAGTTTGATGCTTTGTTTGATTATGCACATGAATTGATTCTTGATTGTTATTTCGTGTTTCTTTGATTCTTGTATGATTTGATATTGCTTGATCTGAAAATGCTTGATTCTTGATTGCTTACTGTCGAATGCCTTAGGCATCTCTTCTTGTACCAAAGGCTTGACGTCTCTTGCAAATTAGGTTAAGCACTTGAGGTAGGTCTGAGAACCGAAAGGTGAGGTCAACGAGTAGCCGAAAGGTGAAAGTTTCTATTCAGCTTGTAGATCAACTAGTAGCCGAAAGGTGAAAGTCTTCAGCTTGTAGATACCTTTAGTAAACGGAATCGAGAACTTAGGTTTAGATCAAACAGCTTGATTAGATCTAAGAAGGTGAAATTGCAATTCCAAACCAGGTCTACTAAGCCAACACACGATAGTTGAGGTTCAGTGACACTAGGCACGGTCAATTTAGCCTTACACGATTGAAACAGCAGGTTTCTGACATGTGCAGACTCAGCTCAAAAGACCATGCGGGTCGCGTGAGTTAGCGCGCGGGTCGCATACGAGAGTCGCAAGCCACAGCTTGCGGGTCGCGTGTAGGTCCAGAGCGCTTAAGACCAAGCGGGTCGCATGCGAAAGTATGCGGGTCGCGTCACACGGGTCGCATGCGATAGTATGCGGGTCGCGTGACAGGCTCTGAGCAGCAAAGTTGAAAATGAAAGTCTGAAACCTTGAAACGCCCTTTTATACTTTAGTACAGATTACATATTTTAGTTGATTCTTTTATACCTGTTCATACATAGCAGATTCAATTGTTCATACATTCAAACTTGTTCATTCTTTTGTTTCATTTTACTCGTTCATACTACACAAACTTAGGATTAAAACAAAACTCCACTTTTCACACTTCTAGTACCTAGCTAGGATAGTTAAGAATTCAGAAAATAGTCCGTCTCTGAGGATCGACACCCGTTCTATCTACAAAGACAAGGTTGTGCACTTGCAACCTTCGTCCAAGAGATTGAATAGGGTTTAAACTCCACAGCTTAGGCTGTGGTGAAACTTTGTTCATTCAATTTACAGCGAACAAGTTTTTGGCGCCGTTGCCGGGGACGGTTTCCATTTTTCTGAATTTTTACTTTTCTTAGTTAATCTAGATTTCAACCTGTATCTTTTATCTTTCATTTCTTTTTACTGAAAGCTGGCTTTTGAACAACCTCTGGCTGCAGGTAGATACACACTGAAGTACCAACTGAGAAGCAGAGGGCCACTTTTTGACGAAACTCCTCCAGAAGACACTGTCCCTGTTCAGCCACCTCTAGACGCGACCCGCACCGAGGTTGACGCGACCCGCATCACAACAGACGCGACCCGCGCGACTTTGCACGCGACCCGCGTTGAAGAGATGTCAGAACATCCAAGCAGGGATGGTGAGGAGGAAAGAGAAAGAGAAAGACAAAGAGCCGACAGGGAGGAAAGAGAACGAAACAGGGAAGAAGAAGTCCTGACTGACCCTGAGGATGAAGAGACGGACATCTTCATGCCGAGGACGCTTCGAGAATTCAACGTGCCACGAGCTGGAGATGTCAGAGGCGCAATCAGGTTGCCAAGAGTACCTGGACAGCAACCGAACTTCAATCCAGGAGTGGTCAACATGGTTCAGCAAAACACGTTCCATGGCATGGATCACGAGGATCCTCATGCTCACCTCCAGACCTTTCTCGAGTGCATCACTACCATCAAAACCAATGGAGCAACCGCCGACTACACCAAACTGGCTCTCTTTCCTTTTACTCTTAGGGACAAAGCTAAGAAATGGTTAGGGTCGTTACCTAGGGATTCGGTCACCAGCTGGAAGGAATTGTCCAAGTTATTTTTGACTAGGTTTTTCCCTCACAAAAGAACCGCCAAGGTAAGGAACGAACTGACCAGCTTTAGGCAATTGTTAGATGAGCCCCTCAATGAGTCTTGGGAAAGGTTTAGAGAGTTGCAGTATTCGTGTCCCCATCATGGTTTACCAGATTGGTTGTTGATCCAAACGTTTTATGATGGTTTGACAGAAAGTACCCGTTCTTCTGTTGATGCAGTTGCAGGTGGAGCATTAATGGAACGAGAACCTCGAGAGGCCATGAACCTGATTGACCACATGGCACAGAACCAACAATGGTCCGGCCGCGACAACGCCCGACCGAGAGGTGGCGGCAAGTTCGAGGTCGATCACATCACTGCCTTGACCGCCAAGATGGATGCCATGCAGAGGGCGATGGACAAGCTGAGCGTGAAGGCAGTCGAACAACAACCGCAGAGTTGTGTCATGTGTGGAGACGAGAAACACAGCTACGAGCAATGCCCCTTGGCAGAGGTTGAAGAGAGCAATGAGCAGGTAAGTTCCTTGAACAACGAACCTTCATTTTTTCCAAAGCCTCCTTTCAATCGATCCTACTCCAAGGATCCAATTGAGCAACAAAACTGGAGGTGGAATCAAAACAATGCTCCTAGACCTCCTTTCAACAACTCGTTTCACAATCCGTCTTCTAGTGACAACAGCAATTCTTTCAATCGTCCGTCTTCCAACAACAACAACTGGAACAATCCCTCTTCCAACAACAACTCCAACAAGAGCTTCTATCAGAATGCTTCTTTCCCCAATCAGAACAATCGAGCACCTCAAGCCGGTCCTTCCAGACCGTACGTGCCTCCCCATGCGACCGATTTCACACACGAGCAAGGGAAAATGAATCAAATGATGTGGGAACAGATGCAGAGCATGTCCACTCAAATGGCGGCTCAAAACAAATTGTTGGAGCAGTTGAGTCACATCGTCACTTCGAGCCAACCTCAACCTGGAAAGCTGCCAGCTCAGCCAGAACCCAACCCCAGAGGAGATGTGAAGGCGATCATGCTGCGAAGTGGGACCCAGTACCAAGAACCAGCCTTCCCACCAGACCTGACTCCAGATGTGACACACACTGATGAGATGCGACCCGCGTGCCATATCACGCGACCCGCGTCACCCTCAGAGGAACACGTCGACTCAGGTCGCATTGAGCCAAGTCGACCCGCATCGACATCTGAAGGCTCAGTGGACGCGACCCGCGTGCCACCTCACGCGACCCGCGTGGAAAGACCTGACAAGGGGAAGGAGGCTGAGACACCTCCATCTGAGAAACTTCCAGTCAAGCCCCCACCCTACAGGCCTCCTATGCCCTTTCCCAGAAGACTAGCTGCAACCAAACTGGACGCTCAATTCGCAAAGTTCACGGGAATCTTGAAAGGACTGCACATCACGCTCCCATTCACCGAGGCCTTGACTCAAATGCCCTCTTACGCCAAATTCTTGAAGGATATCTTATCCAACAAACGAAGCTTGGAGGGTAATGAAACGGTGAAGTTGACGGAACAGTGCAGTGCCATTCTGAAGAGCGACCTACCTCCCAAATTGAACGACCCCGGGAAGTTTTCCATTCCTTGCATCATCGGCAAGGCCACGATCAAGAGAGCTCTCTGCGACTTGGGAGCTAGCGTGAGCCTCATGCCGCGCACGATTTTCGAGCGAATGGGAGTAGGAGAGCTCAGACCCACGCGAATGACGTTGCAGCTAGCGGACTCCTCGGTACGATTGCCACTCGGCATAGTGGAAGACGTACCAGTTCAGGTCGGTAAGTACTTTGTACCTGTAGACTTCGTGGTCATGGAAATGGAAGAGGACAAGGAAGTTCCCATCATTCTGGGACGACCTTTCCTCAGGACTGCAGGTGCAATCATCGATGTGTCTCAAGGAACACTGACCTTGAACTTTGGAGGAGAGAGAGTGTGTTTCCAAATTGATCAAGCCATGAAGTACCCTTCTGCCGCATCTTGCTCTCGAGTGGATGTGCACGAAAAATGCCTAACAGATATGGTAGAAGAGTACTTCCTCGGTCAGATCCATGAGAGCACGAAAGAACACACTCGTTTCTTGTTTGGAGAAAAAGTCAGAGGGGCAGAAGTGAAAACAGCTGACCTGGAAGACCCTGACGCGACCCGCACGAAATCTGATGCGACCCGCGTGCCAAAGTCTGAGGACCCGGAAACCGAAAGCGAGTCGGATAGGTCAGCATGCGACGACATTCCACTTGATGCGACCCGCACGACATCTGATGCGACCCGCATCCAGACCGAGAAAAAGGGGCCAACTCCTGAACTCAAACCCCTGCCAGCCAACCTCCGATATGAATTCCTTGGTCCAGATCATTCCTTCCCCGTCATTGTCAATGCAAGTCTGACTCCCGATCAAACCGCCAAACTCTTGGAGAAACTGAAGCTTCATCGAGGCGCAATCGGGTATTCGATCAATGACCTGAAGGGGATCAGCCCATCCATTTGCTCACACAGGATTTTTCTGGAGGAAGGTCACAAGCCATCGGTTGAACATCAAAGACGGCTTAACCCAAATCTGAAAGAGGTAGTCAAGAAGGAGATTCTCAAGCTTCTGGACGCCGGTATCATTTACCCTATCTCTGACAGTAAGTGGGTGAGCCCAGTGCACGTGGTGCCAAAGAAAGGTGGAACAACGGTGGTGAAAAACGAGAAGAACGAGTTGATTCAAACACGAGTGGTGAATGGTTATCGAATGTGCATTGACTACAGAAAACTCAATGCGGCCACACGCAAAGACCACTTCCCTTTGCCATTCGTTGACCAGCTTTTGGAGAGGCTTGCTAACCATTCTTATTTTTGTTATTTGGATGGTTACTCTGGCTTCTTCCAGATCCCAATTCACCCTCAAGACCAAGAGATGACCACTTTCACTTGTCCCTACGGTACGTACGCATACCGTAGGATGCCCTTTGGTCTGTGTAATGCACCAGCGACCTTTCAAAGAGCCATGATGGCCATCTTTTCTGATTTCATCGAGACAGAGGTTGAGATCTTCATGGATGACTTTTCCGTGTATGGTGCATGTTTTGACTCGTGTTTGACCAACTTGTGCAAAATTTTGAAGAGGTGTGAGGAAGTCCATCTGATTTTGAATTGGGAAAAGTGTCACTTCATGGTCCAAACTGGCGTTGTCCTTGGACATGTTGTGACCTCAAAAGGCATTGAAGTTGACAAGGCAAAGATCGAGGTGATTGAGAGACTCGAGATTCCAACAAACGTCAAGGGCATTCGAAGCTTCCTTGGACATGCAGGATTTTACCGCAGGTTCATCAAAGACTTCTCCAAGATCGCGAAACCACTGACCAATCTGCTCATCAAAGATTCCGATTTCGTTTTCACCGATGATTGTGTCAAGTCTTTTTGCGATTTGAAGAAAGCCCTCATCTCAGCACCCATTTTGCAGCCACCTGACTGGTCTCTTCCTTTTGAGATCATGTGCGACGCGAGCGACTATGCTGTCGGAGCGGTTTTGGGGCAAAGGAAAGAAAAGAAGCCGTGTGCTATTTACTATGCTAGCAAGGTGCTAGATCCTGCCCAGATGAATTACACAACGACTGAGAAGGAACTTCTCGCCGTTGTGTTCGCTCTCGACAAGTTTAGGTCATATTTGGTTGGCTCTAAGATCATCGTCTACACTGACCATGCCGCCTTGCGGTATTTGCTGAGCAAACAGGATGCCAAACCTCGATTGATCAGGTGGATTCTTCTTTTGCAAGAGTTCGATCTTGAGATCAGGGATAAGAAGGGAGTCGAAAACACTGTGGCTGACCATCTATCCAGACTTCGTTTGGAAGATGAGAGCTCTGCCAACTTGCCAATCAATGACTCGTTCCCTGATGAACAACTCTTCTCTGCCTCCGCACTACATGCCGTCGATGTAACCCGCGAAAGCAACCAAACAGACCCTTGGTATGCTGACATTGCCAATTTCATTGCTTCCGGGTTTGTTCCTCACACCATGACCTACCAACAAAGGAAGAAGCTCAAATCTGATGCAAAGTACTATTTTTGGGACGAGCCTTTTCTTTTCAAGGTAGGAGTCGATGACATTTTCAGACGCTGTGTGCCACACGATGAGGCACGATCCATCCTTGAGCATTGCCATTCATCTGCGTACGGAGGCCATGCTTCTTTCTCCAAGACGGCAGCCAAGGTCTTGCAATCCGGCTTCTTTTGGCCTTCTCTCTTCAAAGACGCGAAGACCTTGGTTGACACATGTGACGGTTGTCAACGCACTGGGAACATTTCCAAACGCAATGAGATGCCTCTTCACTCCATTCTTGAGGTAGAGATCTTTGATGTGTGGGGAATCGATTTCATGGGACCATTCCCAGCTTCGTGCGGATATGAGTACATCCTAGTTGCGGTTGACTATGTGTCCAAGTGGGTGGAAGCAGTGGCTTGTCGAAAGGCAGATTCGAGTGCCGTGAAACGATTGTTCAACGACATCATCTTCCCTCGCTTTGGAGTTCCACGAGCCGTCATCAGTGATGGAGGGAAGCATTTCGTAAACCGACAATTCAACAAGCTCCTGAGACGTCATGGGGTGACGCACAAAGTGACGACTTCTTACCATCCTCAATCCAACGGCCAAGCTGAAATCTCAAACCGGGAAATCAAATCCATCTTGGAGAAGACTGTGGCAAGGACAAGAAAGGATTGGTCTTTGAAGTTGAATGACGCACTCTGGGCCTACCGCACCGCCTTCAAGACGCCGATTGGGATGAGCCCTTTCAAACTGGTATACGGGAAACCGTGTCACTTACCTGTGGAAATCGAGCACAAGGCGTTCTGGGCCACACGAGCGGTCAACATGGACATGCTGGCTGCTGGCGAAAAGCGAATCCTCGACCTGCATGAGTTGGAAGAAATGCGACTTCATTCTTACGAGAATGCAAGGATCTACAAAGAAAAGACCAAGCGACTTCATGACAAGCACATCACGACTCGCGACTTCCAAAAGGGTGATCTTGTACTTTTGTTCAACTCAAGACTGCGACTCTTTCCTGGGAAGTTGAAGTCAAGGTGGTCCGGTCCCTTTGTCGTGCAGAGGGTGTACCCATTTGGTGCTATTGACATTTGGAGTGAGGAATGTGGGACCTTCAAAGTCAATGGCCAGCGGCTCAAGCATTACATTGCCAATCATCCCCACAATGAGCGTTTTGAGCAGGATCTTTCTGATCCTGTACTAGTCGAAGATTAGAAAAAGAAAGGTCGAGCTTGAGACCTAAAACAAGCGCTCCTTGGGAGGCAGCCCAAGCCTGTTTGTTTCGTTGCATTTCATTTAGATTAGATTGCGATAGTTGTGTTTCATTTAGATTTGATTTAGAAGTAGATTTGAGTTAGATTAGTTTTCTGGTTGATTTCCTTTTGTAAAATACCACAAAGAACCTCTGATGCGACCCGCATGAGACTCCATGCGATCTGCATGAGACTCCATGCGACCCGCGTAACTTAGCACGCGACCCGCGTCGACTTGAACCGACGGCTGGCATTGAAGAGGCGCGTCTAAAGGACGCGAGGTCCTTCTTAGTCCGCATCTCTTTCTTCTCTTCTCACTCCCAGCCGTTTCATCACTCTCTCTCTCTCTCTCTTCTCACTCCTCAACGGAGATCCGACCCATCTCTCTTCGCCATCCTCTCCACTTGTTCTCCTCTCGGACGCCAGCACCACCTTGCGCGCTTCCTCCCGGATTCAGGTAAGTTCCCTAACTCTCCTTCTCATTCCCCTCTTTGATCGTTGTTGCTTCTTTCTCTGGGGAACTGTGGGAATTTCTGTGGAGAACTGGGGGGAAGGGAGTTCTCTCCTTGGGAGAGGGAGCCTCGGCCATTGAACCTCTGTCCAAACCTAACCAGCCCACGCGACCCGCGTGACTTCGCACGCGACCCGCGTCGAAACACACAGAGTTGAAAAATGGACCGAGAGCGTCGGTCCAAACGGGTCCAGGACCGCATGCAGCTGCGTAGCCGTGCCCAGCCACCACCTGCGCAAGCTCCTTCCCCACCAGCGTCTAGCTCTCCCCAGTCTGAGCGTTCTGACTCTGACGACTCCCATCATCCCTCTGAGTACTTTGAGTCCTTGCGCTCAAAGAAATTCGAAAACACGCGTCGAGTTGACTTGCACACTCTTCGCGTATTCGGGGTTGAAGACGACTTCCTGCTTCTCACGGGGAGGATCGGCTTCACTCCAGCTTTCTGGGCCATCGACCACCCTTCTTACGAGGATCTCACCCTTGAGTTTCTTTCCTCTCTCGAGCTCAAGGAAATGACGCAGGGTGGTCACTTACAGCACTACATCACATTCCTCCTAGGTGGTCGGTCTCACCGAGTCACGCTAGTTCAGCTCCGTGAGTGGTTCGGTTTTCAGCCGGATCCTCAGACTTCCTCTCTTGAGTTCCGCGTGGGCCTAGACAGGTTACATTTCTGGAGTTTAGTCGCCGGCGGTGTCCCAGGAGACTTGCACACGGGAGACTTCAAGAGCATCAATATTTCTCACCCTTCTCTTCGCTGCATCCAGCGCGCCCTTGCCGTCTCCATCTTCGCCCGTGGTGCCACGGTCTCCCGAGTCAATGTTGAGGATCTCAAGCTTCTGGATCACATGCTCCGGCCAGACGGACAGATTGAGCGGCCCGACCTGATGCTCTTTATGATCCGCCACTGGCTTGATCTTCAGCGCTCTACGAGAGCCGGCGGCACCATTCCCATTGGTGCCTATGTCACGCACATTGCGGAGCGTTTGGAGGTACCGATCACAGATGCCACGCCCTGCGGCGGTAGACGACTACTGGATGTCGAGGCCTTCCGTGCGGCCGGATTTATCACGATCACTTTCCACTTTGGTGGACGTCGCCGCTATCATTGGCGCATGCCAGATGGCTCCGCACAGCTCCGGCTGCCTGTCCACGCACCTCTCTCCTTTGTGGACCGGTCTACTTGGTTTTTCTCCAGACCCGTACCAGATGCACCTCCACCCCCTCCTCCCGTGGCAGATGGTGCACCTATGCCTGAGGCTCCTCCATCAGCTCAGCCGAGTACTTCCCACCCTACGGAGCCCACCATGCAGGACCTCTACCACCTCGTCTCATCCATGAGGGCGACCCAGCTCCAGCATGGTGATGCACTTCACGACATTCAGGGTCAGCTGGCGGATTATCACGACCGCCTCAGCGGTGTTGAGGATGAGTTGCGTGACTGGCGCTACTATGATGAGTACGGGTACTACCCCGGGCCATCTTCTCCGCAGGATTGAGTGGGTATGATTCCTCTTTCCCCTTTGCTTTTATTTCTCTTTATCTTTCAGTCTTGAAGCATTGAGGACAATGCTCAGGCTAAGCTTGGGGGGGAGACTTTTGTATCTTAGGATTTATTTTGATTGCACTTAGGTCATGTTTATTTTACTTTGCATTTTTAGGTGAAAATTTTTGCTTGGTTGTTTCATTTTGGGACTCGTTTGAAAATTTTTATGTGATTGGGACGACTTTGGGATATTAGAACTAACCTCATAATTGACCAAACAATACTGATTAGGACCAAATGGTTTGGGATTTGAAAAATTGGAACTTGAATGTCGAAATAGAATTTAGAAACCGAATTGTGCCTTTCAAATATAGCAGTAGGGATTTCAAATGTAGAAAGGTTGGGATATCCGTTGGTGTGAATGAACGCTAGTGGATGTGTGTATTCATGGTACGTGCAAATAAAAAAAAAAAAAGAGAAAATGAAAAAAAAAATAATAAAAAGGAATGAAAGGACGGAGAACATAAGAGTACTGGCAATAAGCCTCGAATGGGCGCCTTTGAGCTCGTCTCCCAATTAGAAATAAAAGAAAGAAAATTTTTGCACATTCCAACACACGAAGTCCGCAACTTTCTGACCTAAGCTTGATTCAAGCTTGGGGGGGGGCAAATGGGTAAATCTCCTACAAACGAGGGCATAGTTTAGTGAAAGAACGATAACTCGACAAATTCAAGTAATCAGTTTTTCGAGTATTGAAACATTTAGATTTTGAGGTTTTGTTAATCAATTTGTGAAGTGAATCAAAAATTGACCAAGGTGAGTCCAATTCATAGCAAAAAGATTCTTCAGTTTCTTATTTGAGTCGATCAAGTAAATTTTCACCTTCTAGGCATGTAGTTTGCATTTAGAAGTCCAGACCCGATTCGAAAGTACATGTTTGCTTGAGGACAAGCAAAGGGTAAGCTTGGGGGAATTTGATGTGTCCATATTTCATCTATTATTTCGTTCTATTTCTGAACCAGACCATATACTTTGACCACATAATTGCATAGTTTACATTGAAAATCAAATAGAATATGGTACTGCTGCAGTTTTGTGGTTGATTTGCAGGAATAGACGAAAAGCAGGCAAAAAGGCCAAGTTCAGACTTCCCCCACGCGACCCGCGTGCCATCAGACGCGGGTCGCATAGCAGCCCAGACGCGGCCTCGGACGCGACCCTCACAGCTCGCATCCATGCCACCTGACGCGGGTCGCATGGAATTTCATGCGGGTCGCGTCAAGTCAACAGAGCCAGGCCCAATTAAGGCCCAAGAAGGAAGCTATATATGCAGAGGCCTGGCAACAGAAGAAAGGCCGAAAAATCACTCAAATCCACTTCACACGACAGAGAGAGAGCAAAAAGTCCGAGGAGAGGCGATCTGAAGAGAAGGGGAGCAACCTGGAGCTGAAGAGGAGTCGAATCGAATCAAGAGACTCGATCTGAAGCTTCAAGCCTCTTCTCTACTCTCATCTCTATGATTTGCTTTCTTCTTCTCTCTCTTGTTTTCATTTCTTTGATGTTTGAGTAGATACTTTAGTTTCGAGGATTTGGATGAGTAGTTTGATGCTTTGTTTGATTATGCACATGAATTGATTCTTGATTGTTATTTCGTGTTTCTTTGATTCTTGTATGATTTGATATTGCTTGATCTGAAAATGCTTGATTCTTGATTGCTTACTGTCGAATGCCTTAGGCATCTCTTCTTGTACCAAAGGCTTGACGTCTCTTGCAAATTAGGTTAAGCACTTGAGGTAGGTCTGAGAACCGAAAGGTGAGGTCAACGAGTAGCCGAAAGGTGAAAGTTTCTATTCAGCTTGTAGATCAACTAGTAGCCGAAAGGTGAAAGTCTTCAGCTTGTAGATACCTTTAGTAAACGGAATCGAGAACTTAGGTTTAGATCAAACAGCTTGATTAGATCTAAGAAGGTGAAATTGCAATTCCAAACCAGGTCTACTAAGCCAACACACGATAGTTGAGGTTCAGTGACACTAGGCACGGTCAATTTAGCCTTACACGATTGAAACAGCAGGTTTCTGACATGTGCAGACTCAGCTCAAAAGACCATGCGGGTCGCGTGAGTTAGCGCGCGGGTCGCATACGAGAGTCGCAAGCCACAGCTTGCGGGTCGCGTGTAGGTCCAGAGCGCTTAAGACCAAGCGGGTCGCATGCGAAAGTATGCGGGTCGCGTCACACGGGTCGCATGCGATAGTATGCGGGTCGCGTGACAGGCTCTGAGCAGCAAAGTTGAAAATGAAAGTCTGAAACCTTGAAACGCCCTTTTATACTTTAGTACAGATTACATATTTTAGTTGATTCTTTTATACCTGTTCATACATAGCAGATTCAATTGTTCATACATTCAAACTTGTTCATTCTTTTGTTTCATTTTACTCGTTCATACTACACAAACTTAGGATTAAAACAAACTCCACTTTTCACACTTCTAGTACCTAGCTAGGATAGTTAAGAATTCAGAAAATAGTCCGTCTCTGAGGATCGACACCCGTTCTATCTACAAAGACAAGGTTGTGCACTTGCAACCTTCGTCCAAAGAGATTGAATAGGGTTTAAACTCCACAGCTTAGGCTGTGGTGAAACTTTGTTCATTCAATTTACAGCGAACAAGTATTATTGAATTTATGAATCATTTCGAGTTAATGACTGGAATTGTGAAACTTCATAATATAGATAATAATACTCTAAAAGGTCACTGACCGAGGTAATTAGCAGGAACACTAATTACCGCTACAAGGTTAGTATGTGGATTAAAAGATGGTCAAGTTTTACAGACCATAGACACAGAGTTGTCATTTTAATCACATAGATACATGTTCTAGGAACATGGTATTTGACAGACCCCGAATGAAACATTATACGGAATTGTGTTCGTGTCATTAATGCTTTCATTCAGTGTTAAGTTCTACAGTATGAGGTATTCATCTTTCCTAACTAAGAGATGTGTATGTGTGATTGTTACCTAACGCTATCTGTAAAAAGTAGCTATAACGGTAGCTCTTCGGTATACATAACTTAGCTGAGGTAGTGATGGTCTACCAAAAGTACTATTGTCCCTCGTATTTATTATACGAGTTATAGTGTCACTGGGCCCCTTGATAGAATAAGATTATCTGCATGCGGTATGATTGACAAGAGTTAATCATATTTGATAAATCTGTTCAAGATCAAGAAAAGATTAATTTGCAAGGATGACACAGACCTACCTTGAAATTAATCTGACAGCTATGAGACAAAAGAATTAAACACAAGTAAAATAGTTTACTGGATCGTGATATTGTACAGTACAGCATCATCTGTGTAATTGGATGGTCATGATGCGTTTTGCCAGATGCCTCTCATGATTATAGAAGTTAAAACGGTTTTAATTCTATTTACCAACATAACACAGATCCTATCGGGTCACACCAATAGGAAAGTAATCAGAGAATTAATTTATTTGATTAATTATAAATGTTATAATTAATAAATAAATGTCATAGAGATGACATGCTTAAACACATTAAATTTATAAGCGTGTTCGACACGTTGTATAAATTTATCGCAAAAGCACGTCCTTGCAAGCACCTCTACTGCAAGTAGCTTACAAGCAGCTTACAAGCACCTCTGCTGCAAGCACGTCCTTGTAAGCAGCTTGCAGCTAAGCACCTCTGCTGCAAGCAGCTTACAAGCACGTCCTTGTAAGCAGCTTGCAGCTAAGCACCTATGCTGCAAGCAGCTTACAAGCACCTCCCTAACCCTATAAATAGAGGGGTAGGGGTAGAGAAAAATATAGAATTTCATTTGAACCGAATCAGATCGGATCGAATCGAATCGAGTTTTTCTTTCCCAAATAGTGTTTTCGTGAGAAAAGAAAGAATACGTAATTTGATTACGTATATCTTACAAGCCGTGAATAGTGTTTGCGGTGAATAGTGTTTTCGGGATTTTTCGTGAATAGTGTATTTGCAAAAAACGCAGTTATAGTATTTCTGGCAAAAGAAATAATCGCTCTCTGGTTATTTCCTGGTGGACAACCGATAGAGGCATCAGACGTCTGGTGCTACGAGACGTGACTACAATCCAATTGGAATTTGGATACAAGGTATAAATGTTATATATATTTATTTACTCGGTAAATAGATTTAAGTTTTAGAAATCAATTACGGGAATAGATCCTTCAAGGATTAAAAGAACGATACCATCTTTTAATCCTTGGCTTGAGTTAGACGTAGAAATTTTTGTTCTACGGTCTTTCCGCAGCTTGAGCCTAAAAGTTAATTAATGGCTTTGGGTAGCCTCAAAACCCTACAGTGGTATCAGAGCACAAGGCTTTCCCGTTGAATTGATTTTCTAAAAGTTATAACTTATGCATAGTATCGGTTTAATTCTTAGATTTGCAGCTTAGGTCCAAACCGAATAGAACTGGATTTTCTTGGTTCGGTTTTCCGACCGAGAAAGTTTTAAATTAGATTTAAAAGCTTTCTTTACATGTTCTTTTGAAATGTAAGTTTTTACATTTCTTGGATCGGTTTTCCGACCGAGAAAGGTAAAATAGGATTTTACGCTTTCTTTTCGAAAACTTTTGATTACGTTAAAGTTCATCGAAGAATGTGATGAAGCAATAAAGTATCCAAGTAAGAACTGTTGATCTCCACACGTAAAAGATAAGGTTATGTCAAGGGAAAGACTAGAAAAGGAACTTTCGTTTGGCTTTCCGACGTAACCCCTTCTTTTTACGTGTCCTGACAACTGGCCCAAAGGAAACTTTGTCACGTTACTAAATTGCTTTACGTTTTCAAAGCATGGCAAAATGTTACTTTTTTGCTTTTTCGAAAACCTTCGGTTATGTAAAGTACATCTAAGAATGTGATGAAGCAATAAAGTACCTGAGTAAGAACTGTCATTTCCACACCGTAAAAGAGATGGTTCTGTCTAGGAAAGAAAGATCTTAAGACAGTCCTTGTGACTCTCTATCTTTCCTGGGAGCCCCTTTTACATGTCCTAATGGCTGGCCCAAAAGGAACTTTGTCACGTTACCAAATTGCTTTACGTACTGAAAAGAATAAACTGTGTTTTAAACATATAAACTGTTTATATGCTTATTACGGTATAAATAAAGAACAAAAGCATAGCTGCAAAATAAAGAATTAGAACTGATAAAAATATACGTGACTTGATCACGTATATAAGTAAATAGGATTTACTGCTTTGATATGAAATGCCTAAATTAGATTTAACGCCTTGTCATAGCCGCATAACTATTCCTATAAGATAGGATAGTTGCTATGGTCAGTTAAAAGAACTGACAGCTTACTAGTTAAGCAAATGCATAAATTAGATTTATCGCTTTCAAGGAACCGTGAAAGAATGTGATGTCAAAGAAAGGCTGGAGGTGGACACCCTCGGTTGGTCTTTCTGGCAGACAACTTTCACGTGTCCGTAAAACGGTCTAAAGTCAGTTAAAAGAACTGACGGCTTACCAAGCTAAGCAAATGAAAAAGGTTTTTAAAAGAAAGATATGAATGGGATTACATTCAGTATGCTTTCTCTCTGACTTCCTTCCCACGACTGCTTACTGAAGCATATGGAAGAGGTCTTTGAGAAAGATAGGAATGGGATCACATTCGGTAATTTTTCTGACAAAAGATGTCTTTAGAAAAATAGGAATGTAGGACAACATTCGGTATTGTTTCTTTCTGACTTCCTTCCCACGACTGCTTACTGAAGCATATGGAAGAGGTCTTTGAGGAAGATAGGAATGGGATCACATTCAGTATTTTTCTAACAAAATGACTTTCAGATATCCGTAATGCTGACCAAGGTCAACATTACGAACTGATAATAATATACGTAACTAGGTCACGTATATAAGAAAAATTAGATTTTCTACTTTCATATAAAACGAGTAGATTAGATTTATCGCTTTATAAAGAAACCGCAAAGAAAAACTACCTCTACAAGATAGACGGTAGTTAAAGTCAGCTTTACAAACTGACTGCTTATAAGACTAAGCATGTGAAAGAAGGTTCTGTCAAAGAAAGGCAGACACGAACCTTTTAGTCGTCCTTTTGGCAAACCTCTTTTAAAGATTGCTTACAAACTTAAGCATAAATCACAAACCCATCTAATTAAGTAGTATGTCCTTCCTACTCTATCCTCCTCACACCATTGTTCATTGGTTGATGTTAATCCTACTCAGTAGGCATCGCCTTTTACCTTTGGTGGTCGAGGGTTATGTGAGACATAACAAAACAAAATAGAGTGAGGTTACTTACCGATGATTTCTAAAAGAGTTTTAGGCTCGGGGCAAAGTTTCGGTTAAACATACGATGTTTAACGAAACCAAGAGTCATATAGAGATATGATTAGCAAAGAGTTGCTTACCTAAGATAACTATGACCATGATATGCATACACTGCCTTGGTTTTTAGTGAAAATAGGGATCTTGGTCCTACTGCAAAATGGGTATAGAACAAATTTGCAGTGGGAGGTTTTATCATTGTATAAAACATTACATGAACAAAGCTAAAAATCTTTACAAAGGTAGAACATGATTAAAGAAACGTCTTTCTTATTACGTTCCGTATTTTGACTACAGTTCAAAAACATACATGAGAAAATAGAATATGTTCTGAATACACCGGTCCCTGACAGTCCTAAAAAGGCTGAGAGCAGCTCTGTCAGTACTCACACGCTTCGTTTGACAAGCGATGCTGAGCAACTGGAGAAGCTTAGCTATTCGTTGAGCCACGAGTTGGTCACGGATGTTATCCTGAACTCTCTTTCTCCTAGCAATTCGGAGTTCATCGTGAACTGCCAAAATGCAAGGGATGGATAAGAGTTTGCAGGAGCTGAAAGGGATATTGAGGATTAATGAAGGTAACATCGAGAATAGATCTCGTGTCCTCATGATCCAAGAAGGTGGGAGGAAAATTAATAAAGCAAAAAGGGAAACGGCTATTAAGTACAAAGGCAAAGGGATGTTTGTTCCGGTAACAAACACTCCAAGATAAATGTTTCTGCTAACTTTGACTGCTATTATTGCAAATAGCAAAAGTCACTGTAAGAGAAACTGCCCGAAGAATCTAGCAGATTTGAAATCTGGGAATGTACCAGAAGTTTCAGTCTCTGGGATCAATGTTATTGAAGTTAATATTGCGACTTCTCTTAAATGATTCAGTACTAGATACTGGATCATGTGCTCATATTCGTTCAAATATGCACGCACTAAGAAATAAGAGAAAATTACGCAATAAGGAAATACAGCTCCGAGTTGGAAACGGAGCACACGTTGCAGCCGTTACAGTTGGAAGCATAGAATTGTATTTACCTAGTGGGCTTTTGTTGGAATTAGATAATGTATATTATGTTCCTAGCATTTCCAAGAATATCATTTCAATCTCATGTTTAGAGATGAATGGATTCTCTTTTGTTATAAAGAACAATAGTTGTTCTATATATAAAGATGAGTTATATTATGGATCTTCTTTAATGATGAATGGTCTTTATATACTGGAAATAGAAAACCCCGTGTTTAACATCAATAACAAACGACTCAAAACATCACATGATAGTACGACTTACATGTGGCATTGTCGCCTTGGTCATATAAACGAGAAACGCATCAAGAAGTTACATAAAATTGGGCTTCTTGGTAAATTTGATCTTGAATCAATTAACACGTGCGAATCTTGCTTACGTGGAAAAATGACCAAAGCGCCTTTCTCCAAAAAGGGCGAAAGGGCAAGTGACTTATTAGGTCTTATACACACTGATGTATGTGGACCTATGAGTACTTGTGCAAGAAACGGTTATTTCTACTTTATCACATTTACTGATGATTACAATATATATAGTTATGTCTACTTGATTAGACATAAGTCTAAATCTTTTGAAAAATTCAAAGAATTCAAGAATGAAGTAGAAAATCAACTAAATAAAAGTATTAAGGCCTTACGGTCTGACCGTGGAGGCAAATACTTAAGTTCTGAGTTTAAGACATACTTAAAAGAATGTGAGATAGTCTCACAACTCACACCTCCAGAAACACCGTAATGGAACGGTGTTGTCTGAGAGAAGGAGTCGAACCCTGCTGGACAAGGTTCGTTCCATGATGAGTAACGCCACCCTTTCCAAATAGTTTTGGGACACGCACTAGAAACTGTCGCACTAACGATAAATATGGTTGCATCCAAGTCAGTTGAAAAGACACCATACGAGTTATAGTTTGGGAAACTCCCAAATATGTCTTATCTTAAAATCTGGGGTTGCGAAGTATTTGTCACACGCCTGACGTCTGACAAACTTGGTCCCAAATCTGACAAGTGCTTTTTCGTAGAATATCCTAAGGAACTGAAATGATATTACTTCTATACCAATCCGAGAACACTATAGTTGTTGCTCATCATGGTATACTTTTGGAGAACGAGTTTCTCGCAAAAGGAAGTAGTGGGAGTAATGTAATACTTGAAGAAATTCAAGATACATCACACAATATAATATCTGATACAGATCAGATAAACCCACCACTTGATACTTCGGCTGATGAGCATTTGGAAGAATCAAATCCACAAGTAGCTGTGGAAGAGGTTCTAGTCCCGAGCTCAGATACTTCGACGCAAGTCGAAATAGAACTGAACCCGCACATTGTTGCGGATCAAGTTCAAACAGCCAGAAGAACAAGTGCTACGGAGGTCAATAAGGACAGTCCATGCACCCAAGAGGTACATGGGACTGCACGAGGTCTCAGTGTTTGACACTGAATATCCTCTGACCTATGCGGAAGCAATGGATAGGCCCGACTCCGATAAATGGCTGGAGGCCATGAGATCCGAAATACAATCCATGTATGACAATACGGTCTGGAACCTAGTTGTTCCACTTGATGGGATAAAACTCATAGCTAACAAGTGGGTTTTCAAAAGAAAAACAGACATGGATAGTAATATGACTATATACAAAGTACGGCTGGTAGCGAAAGGTTTCAAACCAATTCTCGAGAATTGATTATGATGAAATTTTTCCGCCCGTGGCTATGTTTAAGTCAATTCGGATACTCCTAGCAATTGCCGTATTTCATGATTATGAAATATGGCAAATGGATGTCAAAACCACTTTCTTAAATGAAAATTAGAAGAAGACCTGTACATGATACAGCCTTCAGGTTTTGAAGATCCAAGTAATGCTGGGAAGGTGTGCAAGCTTCTTGAATCCATTTATGGATTGAAGTTAGCATCACGGAGTTGGATTCCTCAGTTTGACGAAGTAGTTGTAGGGCGCAGAAAGTTGCACAGCTGTTGGTATGGAAGGTGTGTGCATATGTATTTAAATGTCCCATGGTTCAATGCTCTCGATTGGTTAAAGAACATCGAACTTGAAACATTCGTTTCTTTCTTTCTGCTATTCCTTCCGGTTCACCCTCGACAGACCTACTGTTCATAATCAGTCCATCGAGAGAGTTTAATGATTGTGGGGACGTTTAACTCCCAGCGGGCGCAAGCCCCCGCTGTTAATTACATCAGATGACCCTTCCAAGCCATACTGAACACCTCGTTCATTCCAGGATTTGGAGCCTATTTATTGTGAATTGAATAAAGGGGCTAAAAGGGGAGAGCTCATGTACTTAGTCTTTCTATTTCCGTTTGACTTTCCTTGTTTTGGGTATTTAATTAATATGTATGCATGAGATGCAATGAATATTATTAAAATATATTTACTATACTCTTTTATTTATTTTTAGGAACATATTTGTATTAAAAAAAAATATTCGTACTTTATTTATATTTTTATTTTAAGAGGAAATGATTTAAATGTGAGAAAAATGGAGAAAAGGGCATTTTGGTCATTTGGCAGGTTGTATGATGTTTGATTATGCTTGATTTTAATTTGGGGACATGAAGGATTTGATTTGGGTTCATTTGGAATTGGTTTGAGTTGATTTGGATTTGAAATGAAGAAGTTATGGCCAAAAAGGACTGGAAAGGACTTGTTTGTGAAGTTTTATACTTTCTAGGGACCTATTTGTAAAGTTGGAAGGATTGGGATTTATGATTTGGGCTTTTGATAGGGTCTGTACTGGAAATTGGACTTTCAGGGGCTTAATTGAAGAGGTTTTATGCAGTCAGGGGTTTATTTGCAAATATTCGGGGACTGTTTCATGAATAAGCTTGGTCAGAGGGGTCCTTTTTATAAACATTCCCTTTTTCAATATTTTTGGACTGTAGGATTGAGATTTGGTCTTTGAGATTTGCACTCTGGGCCTTTAAGATGTGTTTGGGGGCTTTAAGATATGTGCAGATCATTGGTCTTGGATAACATATTTGAATTTTGGTTATGGGACTCTGAGATGTGTGCGAGAGCTTTGAGATTGGGTTTAAAGGGTTTCCAATATCTGTGCTTAACATCTGGAGCATGGATTCTAGGCTTTGAGATTGGTGCATGAGGGATTTGTTTGTTTGACAAGTGGGCCCCGAAGGCAAGAGTTTGGATAGCTTTCGGATCAGACTTTGCTTCAAGATTCGAGTTTTCATTTAAACTCTTCTTTTGGCGCCTTGATCGATTGGTTTTGGCTGCTTTAAGAATCGTGCAGATGGGGTACAGATCGGGTTTGAGACCCGACTTGGAATTTGACCCGATTGCTACTCCGGCGAGGTTTCCGGTCACGGCAAGGTCAGGGAAGAACACCATTGGAGTCGCCTTGAGGAGAGGAGTCCATGGGTAGTGTCATCGGTGACTGTTGATCATCGGAGTAGGACGGTACGTGGCTGAGCTTGAGTTCTCGGTACTGATGGCATCTTAAATCCAATTTTCACACTATCATGATTGCTCTTCTTCGATTTCTTTTCATTTGGCATCGCTTGATCATCAGAAATCTTTGAGTGCACTTAATTTCGAATTTCATCAACATTTGGGTAATTTTCATATTTCTACTTCTCGGGTTGGTACCGATTCTGAGTTGGTACAGGATATCTCGGCCTAGAGTGTACTTGGGAAAATGGAGCATTGTAGTTTAAGCATGTTTCAAAGGTACCAAGGTTGAAGAAGGTAGGTGCTGGTCATGGCTTTTGCTTGAGTTTGGGTTTCGGATTTAGATTGGGTATGAATCTATTATTGGGTTTTGGGTTTGGGAAGAACATGAAATTCATATATCTTCGACCTCATTTCTCATGAATTTTGCTCACGACATGTGTGATTTTCGTGCTATTTTTGTAGTAGAATATATCAAGAATGAATGCATGAAGTTTGAAGATTTTATGTTCTTTATTTCTGTTTTTAAGAGAAGAAATAGCCAGAGGGGCGTGTAAGTAAATATGCAGCAGCAGCAGATTTTTTTTTTCTGAAACCCAACTTTGAAAACTGCTAGAAAATCGTAGAAAAATCAGAAGAATGCAAGGTTTGAGTCTAAATTGGTTGCCTTTTCATCCTCTATCTTACTGTTTAAACATATTTTTGATTTGATTTTTAGATCAGCCTGCACTGGCTGATCTGTACCAGCAGGTCTTTAGGAGTGATTTGGGCATGGGTACTGTACCAGTACCTTGTTAATTGGGCATGTTTGGTACTATATACTGGTGCCATGTGGTATTTAACTTAATTAGACTATATGTAAGTCATTGCATCAAGATTTGGCCATTAAAAGATCAAAGGGGTACTAGCATCACATATGTCATTTGCTAGTATTCATGAAGATATACACATGGGTCCTTGGTCACTTGAATAATTATAGGAAGGGTCCTTGAACATCATATCATAGGAAGTGGAATTCTCCCTCTTTTCATTTGTTCTCTCCTTCAAAAATTATACATCGAGGCCCTTTGAAGATTAATAAAATTTATAATATGGGAAAAGATGTAGTAAAACATCAATCTTCCACATATCACTCATTTTATTTCTCTTTCATGCATTGAAATCCTTCAAAAAAGTCCAAAATAGCATGATAGGGAGATGTAGTTAAACATCAATCCCTAATTTAAATTCCCTTTTTCATTTGCTATGCACTTTTGATTTGATTTTCATATTAAAAGAAATATGCAAGAAGTTGATATTCAAAGGATGTAGTTAAACATCGACTTTTAATATCTTCTTCTTTTATATTTCTTATAATATAAATGTCACTTTTAATATATATAATTTTTATACATTTATGTAATTATGTGTTTTGTCCTTTTCTTTGTAACATGAAAATAAAGAAATAAAAATAAAAAAAGAAAAATAACAAAGAAGAAGATGAAGGCAGAGAAGATGGAGAACACGACTAAATATCAAAATCCTATCATAGGACCTTTAAACCCTTTTTACATCAGCTATAGTAGCTGTCCATTATTTTGCTTACATATCTTTTTATTTAGTATTCCACAGTAGCATTGATTGCTACTTGAAAAACCTTATTTCATTTCAATGGCTTCATGCCTACAGCTTATAATCTAAAGCCAAGGCACTAACCTTTGTAGTTGCAACAAGAAAGGAAAATAACAAAAAGAAAGAACAGCAATGAAAAGAAGAGAGAAAAGAGGAGCAAGTCAAGTAAAAAGGGACGAATAAACATGGCAACAAAGAAGCTTTTTATTCAACATTGGAGAAACATACACAGCCCTTTCGGGCTTACATCTTTAGGCAAGCTTATGCCTTTTCTTGTTGAGAAAGAGAAACAATCTCAAGTTCTACTCACTTCAATTTTCTAGCTAACCTATGTGTATTTGTGTGTAAACAGATGTGTGTTCTGATTGAACTTGTGCAAAAGCACTATGTGGCTGTAGTAGCTTGAACAAAAATCTTGTGTATTGAAAGTTTCGGCTATGTATTTCTCTATCCTCTTTTTTCTTCTTCAATTGATCCCTTTATATAGCTATAGGGCAAGGGATTTAGGGTTTAGGTTGGCCTGTGCTGGCACTAATCTCACCATCCATTTTGTGAGCTGTTGATCTGAAGGTGTATATAGAATGCTTAGCTATTAAGCCAGCAGAAATCATCAGATATTTAGTGCCATGTTGGCAATCCTATTTGTTTAAGGCATGAGAGCCATAGGATGTAAATAACTCAATGGTTCAGATCTGATTTATGAAGAGGCTAAGCTGTACATGGGCTCATGCCCTTTACACGGCCTAGAAGGCATATTCTCCATCCAATAGGTGCGTGCCAGGTGTAATTGAGACAAAATATGAAGGATCAACAGCTAAGCTAGTGTATGGTGCTCCTGAAGGTATAATCGGGTCTTATCATGGGCTGTCTTGGTTTGTGCGCCTCCAATATGTGAGGGCGTGCCAGAGATAAGGTTTAGAACACCTTTATTATGTTCCGAGTTCTATCTTACCATTCCAGCTAGCGAATTGTACTGTATCTGATTTTGTGTGGCCACGGTTCAGGTTTAATGAGGGAGTGAGGCGCTGCCTTGATTTGCTATTCATGTTAATTATGGGCTGACCTCAGGCTAATTTACCATTCATTTATTTGGTTCGGCTCAACTCCAGCAGCCCACTTTGTTTTACTACAATTTGTAATTTCAATCTCATGGCCCAAGTCAAAACCGTGAGCACCCTTTTTTTTTTTTTTTATGATGAGTCAATCCATCTTCTCCATTTATTGCACAAGGGTCATCTCCATTTCCCATTTTTTTAGCACATTTTATTTCATTCTAAATCCCAATATTTTTTAGGGTCAAACAAATGCCCCCCACCTGGGTGAGGTGCGAAGACCTTAGGATTGAACAGCTTAGCCAGGTGCCCCCAGTGTTCCTCTTGAACTTCATGGAATTCTTTCTGAGTTGCTCTACTTGTTTGAATCTCAGGTGTTTGAACTCCATATTGGGCATTGAGCTCGGAAGCGGGTCTGATCATCTTCTTCGATCACATCTACTTCAAAAAGGTATGTTATCTTTATCTCATCTCGCTAATACTTGCATGGTTGGGTGAGGGCTGAATGTGCGTTCTTCGGGGTTTGCCTGAGCAATCGGTCCCTTGCTCATACATTGGGGGCTTCAGACAGTGACTGTACTCCAAACTCACATTCATGGGGAAAACCTGTCTAACCGAGGAGGGATTACAGACAGGGGAACTTTATCTCTGATCTAGTATGGGAACCATGCGGGTAACTTGCAAAATTGAGGGTTTAGATAAAATTGCCTTCTGGTCATAGGTATAATCTCAGGTTTTGATCCAGTTTTTCTTGTGTGCTTCTCTTTGGGGCCTTTGGCTAACCAGGGTTGGTTTTAGCTGTATCTCGGGGTCTTCTTGGCATATCAGGTTGGGATTTGGTTTTGGTTGATGTGGTTTAAGGTCTTCTTAGACCATTGATGTGGTTTAAGGTCCTCTTAGACCATTGATGTGGTTTAAGGTCCTCTTAGACCATTGGTGTAGTTTAAAGGTCTTTTCGGACCATGGGTGTAGTTTAAGGTCGTTTCGGACCATGGGGATAGTTTAAGGTCGTTTCGGACCATCGGTGTAGTTTAAGGTCGTTTCGGACCACGCTTCTTCATTATTTGATTGATCGTGCAGGTGTTCTTTTCACCCGACACAAGCCTATGACGGCCTTTGCATTTTTCCATGGGGAGGTGGGAGCTTGCACCTTTCTTCGCTTTTACGTTCAGTTTGGATTCCTTCTTATCCATTGACGAGGTCGTGGATCCTGAAATCAAAACATTCCAAACCTCGGCAGTATCCAAATCTTAAAGTACTTTATTTTTGTTGGATATTCATTTTGCATTTATCATATTTGTTATGTTTGAAATTTTTTATCTTGTCTTTAAGCAAATTCGCATAAGAAATTTGTTAAAGATGTTCACAGAAATGAAATTTATCATGAAATTTTGGGCATAATTTATAAATTTTGGAAGAACATCTAGGTTATACCTTGGAAAATTTATGTTCATCCCACAAAGTATCTTACTCAATATCCCTCGAATAAAATGCTTAATCAATATGTTTTGTAAATTTTCTTGGATTAAAGGTGTCAAAATTTATCCCTTTCTTTATATATCAATGCTCGGAAAGTTGTTCAATTTTATTTGCTGGAATAAACATAATAAGACTCTTCCCTACTCATCCTAGTATTACCACGTAGAATAGGGTGCTATGCATACTCATGACTTAAAACCTTTCCATTGCACGGATACAAACATGGGGTGATGCGTCACGAATGCACCCATGAACTTTATCAGGTCTAAATCAGCGGAGTAGTGCGTCGAGAAAAAATAGTTCCCATTTTTTACTTTTCATTGTTATCTTTCTCTCTCTTTTTTTTTATTTCTTCCTCACAATTTTTCTTTTCCTTTTCTTCACTTCTTTTTTTTTTTTTTATGCGTTTGTGTCTTCTTCTTTTTTTATATGAAATTGAATTATTTTTCCGGGATCAATTTATAAAAAGAAAGATATATCCCAACACCTTTAATCTTAAGGAGTTTATACAAAACCTATCAAGTAAGCTATTTATACGAGGGACTTCTTTCATTTAATATGGGATTAGCCAAAATTATTCAAAATATCAGAAAATGTTCTTGGAAGATTTTCAAAGTTTGCCCAAATTTTCTTTCAAACTTCATTTTTGCAAACAACTTTCATAATTTTCCATTTGCGAATTGCTTTGTTTTATTTTCTCAGATTAAATTTTTCTATTGCTTTAGAAATAAACTGAGAAATTGTAAAGAGAACAAAGGACAAAGTAGTACTCACAATTTTCATTGCCCAATGAATTTGATGTGTTCTCCTTTTGACTCCTTATCTTCCATGCAGAGTCAGATCAGGTTGTAGCATGCGTGCTTAATCACAGGACCGGAGGGGTTCTTGACTGCCCCCAGGGTGTTTTTGCGGTGGCTACGCTTTACCTGGTTATCGTGCCTTATGTGTCTCTTTTTGTGATTTTCTCTTTTCTCTTTTTCTTTTTGGAATCGAACTTTCTAAGTGTTCTTCAATCGGGTTCTAAGCGATCAAATAAACTTATTGGCTCGATTCTTTCCTTTACTTTTCCTCTTTCTCTTTTTGGGCCGACTTCTTCGAGCTTTCTTTAATCGGGTTCTAAGCGATCAAATAAACCCGTATAATTCGGTTTTTTTTCTCAAGCCTTCCAAATCTTCTCCAATCGGGTTCTAAGCGATCGGATAGCCTTGTTGACTTGACATTCTCCTTTATTCTCTTTTTATCTTTTTGGTTGATTTATTCGAATCTTCTCTAACCGGGTTCTAAGCGATCAAATAGATTCGTCTAAATCGGTTTTCTCCCTTATTCTTCTTCTTTCTCTTTTTGTCTACGAATTCTTCAAGCCTTCTCCAATCGGGTTCTAAGCGATGGAATAAACTTGCTTAACTCGGTTTTTCTCCTGAACCTTTCAAGTTTTCTCCAATCGGGTTCTAAGCGACCAGATATACTTGTAAAGTCAGGGCTCAATCCTGAATCTTCTGAATCTCCCCCATCGGGCTTTAAGCGACAAGGCATCTTCGTTGGACTCAAGTTGTACCTCAAGCCTTCTGCGTCTATTCAATCGGGTTCTAAGCGATCAAACGTCTTCAGTTGGCTTGGGTTCGGTTTTCTATTCTCATGATTCATACGCCGCTCCCACAAAAAGGCTACCGGCAATATGGAGACCCGTTAAGGCCGAACATTCATTCATGCTGCCCACACAAAAGAGGCTACCCCAGCATGTATGACTACGTAAAAACCGTCCCACTTAGGGGTGACAACGGTCATACGGGACCCGTTAAGGTCTGATTCTCACACACAATAGCCCCACAAAAAAGGCTACCCCGACATGTGTGACTATGTAAAACCGTTCTGCTCAGAGGCTTCATTGGTCATACGGAACCCGTTAAGGTCGAATCTTCATCCACGCTGCCCACACAAAAGAGGCGACCCCAGCATGTATGACTGCGTAAAAACCGTCCCACTTAGGGGTGACAACGGTCATACGGGACCCGTTAAGGTCGAACATTCACTCATGCTGCCCACACAAAAGAGGCGACCCCAGCATGTATGACTGCGTAAAAACCGTCCCACTTAGGGGTGACAACGGTCATACGGGACCCGTTAAGGTCTGATTCTCACACACAATAGCCTCACAAAAAAGGCTACCCCGACATGTGTGACTATGTAAAACCGTTCTGCTCAGAGGCTTCACTGGTCATACGGAACCCGTTAAGGTCGAATCTTCATCCATGCTGCCCACACAAAAGAGGCGACCCCAGCATGTATGACTGCGTAAAAACCGTCCCACTTAGGGGTGACAACGGTCATACGGGACCCGTTAAGGTCGAACACTCACGCGCGCTGCCTTCGTTTAAAGGACAACATCAGCACGTATGACTTCGTAAAAACCGTCTCACTTTACTTCGGTCATACGGGACCCGTTAAGGTCGAACCTTCACGCGCGCTGCCTTCGTTTAAAGGACAACATCAGCACTTATGACTTCGTAAAAACCGTCCCACTTTACTTCGGTCATACGGGACCCGTTAAGGTCGAACTTTCACGTGCGCTGCCTTCGTTTAAAGGACAACATCAGCACGCATGACTTGTGTAAAACCCATTCTGCTCAGAGGCTTCATTGGTCGTACGGAACCCGTTAAGGTTGAATTTTCACGCGCTGCCTTCGTTTAAAGGACAACATCAGCACGCATGATTCCGTAAAGACCGTTCCACTCAAGAGTGATGCCGGTCATACGGGACCCGTTAAGGTCGAACTTTCACGTGCGCTGCCTTCGTTTAAAGGACAACATCAGCACGCATGACTTGTGTAAAACCCGTTCTGCTCAGAGGCTTCATTGGTCGTACGGAACCCGTTAAGGTTGAATTTTCACGCGCTGCCTTCGTTTAAAGGACAACATCAGCACGCATGATTCCGTAAATACCGTCCCACTCAAGAGTGATGCCGGTCATACGGGACCCGTTAAGGTCGAACTTTCACGTGCGCTGCCTTCGTTTAAAGGACAACATCAGCACGCATGACTTGTGTAAAACCCGTTCTGCTCAGAGGCTTCATTGGTCGTACGGAACCCGTTAAGGTTAAATGTTTTACGCTTCTCCATGAGGTTGATGCGACATAGCGAAGCGACGCTTCTTTTGCGAGTGAAGTTTAGCTTGCTTGTCATTGGTTTCATTCTAGCGTTTGAAAGGTATCCTCTGGTTTCGGGTTCGGCTGTCACCCATGGGACGTATATCAACAGGGTATGCTGAATTTATACTTGGGTCTTAGGGTATTTGTTTGTCATTCATGGGATCTTGGGGGTGTTTATATGCTGAATTTATACTTAGGTCTTAGGGTATTTGTTTGTCATTCATGGGATCTTGGGGGTGTTTACTTGCCAAACTATGGGCCTTAGTCTTTGGAGTCAAGGGTTCTTATTCTTAAACTCTAGTTTGGGTTATGGCCCGTGGGGCGTTGACTTGTAGATATATCATTCATGGGTGTTGACTTGACTTGAGGCTTGTTTCTGCGGGGATTGGTTTGGTGAGAACCCGATTAGGGTTATTGCCTTTGGGCTCTCGGTTTCTCTCATTTTGGGCCATAATAATTGTTTTAGTGCTCACGTGGCCTAGGCACAACATCAAAGCCTTATTTTGTTCGGCACAAATATATAAAGCCTGCTCGTCACTTTAGATAACTGGCTAGACGAGCGTACCAGTGACAATTGTTTTAAGGGCACAATCTTGACAAAGCCCATTTTATGCGTGAGGCTTTCTTTGTGGGCCTTACATCTCTCCACTCTTTTTGTATTATGGTGGGATTTAGGTACATGCATGCACTTGTTTGAGGGTGGCATCTTATTCACTCCTCTCGTGCCTTCTTGAATAGCCTATATGGCGTCAATCCTTAGGCAGGGGTATCGCGGGAAATGCGAATACCATTATTTTGAAAACTTTTTTTTTAAAAGGGATTTTGTGCCTTCAGAATTTAAATAGTCTAACGACCGCTTTCTTTAATCTTTTGATTTTTTATTTGAGATATCATCATTAGGCACTCCATTGTTTAAAGGACAATGAAGAAACCTTGTCTCTCCTTTTTTCGAACTGGGAGGAAAGACAAAACCAGTGATAGTTGTTTCAAATGGGCACAACACCAAAGCCCATATTTTGTTCAAAGTACAAAATATAAAACTTGTTTGTCCATATTCAGAACTGGCTGGACAAACTTTGCCAGTGTTAATTGTTTAAGGGTACAAACTTAACAAAACCCATTTTGTGGCGAGAGGCCTTTATGGATTTTGTGGATAGTTGGGGGACCTCACTTTTCGCTCGAGACAATTTCACTCATGCTGCGATTTGGTCCTTTTATTCGTAGAGGTTTTCGCTTATGCATAATCATTGGGATATTTTATTTATGGATATTGAGGTTTAGGTTTTATTGGAACTTTGGATATTTATGGAATTTTATTCGGAGTGTTTTATTTGTGGATATTAGAATTTTGGGTTTTATTAAGTTTTATCGGGACTTTAGGGTATTTGTGGAATCTAGATCTTAAACCTGTGGAGATCGTAAGACAGGATTTGAAGAGAAGATTTCGTTTGACTTATGTCTCTTCTTGGCTTTGTGCTGTCGAATTTGAGTAAAAAGTTTAGCCATAGACCTTAGTTTTGATGCAAGCCCGTATCGAGTGCTGATTTGAACAGAAGGTCTAATTATGGACCTTGATTTTAATGTAAGCCCGTCTTGGGCGCAGATTTGAACAAGAGGCCTGAGCATGGGCCTTGGTTTTGATGTGAGCCCGTATTGGGCTTTGGCTTGGGTGAAAGGCCTAACCATGGGCCTTGGTTTTAATAGGAATCCACCTTGGGTGCTGGTTTGGTAGAAGACTTGATCATGTGCCTTATTTTAATGAAGGTCTCTCTTGGGCATAAGTCTTTGAGAGGCCTCACTACAAGTTTTGGTCTGATGGAAACCCGATTGATGGTTTTGGATTTGCATAGAGCCTCCTATGAGCATAAGTTTTGAGAAGCCTAAGTATGGGTTTCGGTTTAATGTGGGCATGAGTTTTGCATAGAGCCTCCTATGAGCATAAGTTTTGAGAAGCCTAAATGTGGGCATGAGTTTGAAAGAAACCTGATTCATGGGTTTGGATTTGAAGAAAGCCTCCTACGCGCGTAAGCTTAGGAGGCCCGGCCATAGGACTTGAAATTTTTCTTTTGCTGATACCGATTTGACGAGAACTCGTCTGATGGGTATTGATTTGATGGGAACCCGATGGATGGGTTTGATTTAAAGGAAGCCTAACCATTGGCTTCGAACTTAATGGAGCCTCCTATGGGCATGGGTTTGAACGAGGCATAGTCACGGCCTTTAGTCTGGATAGAGCCTTTCGTGGGCATAAGGGTTGAAGAAAGCTTGATCATGGCCTTCGGTTTGAACAAAGCCTCATACGGGCATGAATTTGAAGAAAACCCAATTCATGGGTTTAGATTTGAAGAACGCCTAATAATGGGCTTTGATTTGATAAGAGCCGATTAATGCATCATTACGCGGCTTCTTCAAGGGCATTGATTTAGAGCTTCCGCCTTTCTTCTTTTTGAACTTGAAGGCTTGTTTCTTCTTTTCTTCCTTCTTTGTATTTCCTTTCATTCTCTTCAGCTTCAATATCGCGCTTGTAAGGCGTATAATAACAATCGAAGAATCTTTCATCATTTTTTAGGTTCTATTTTTCTCTCGGTTGTACATTGCGAAAGAATTTCTATGGCATCGATCGCAATTGAAGCATTTGCTTGTTTTCTGTTGTTGCTTGGTTTGTTTTGGCTATAGTCAGAGCAGATGTTAGGCTTCCATTTGCTCGAATGGCTTTGAAGAGATTGTGTCTCATGCGCCTTCGGAGGATTGTCCAGAAGTTGGTTTGGTTTGGTTTTGGCCATCTAGGCGGAGAGCACTTCTTTCGCAGCTCATCTTGCTGCCTTTTTCGTGATCACTTCATAAGGCCATTTTTAAGTTAGCATGGATAGCCTTTCTTTGTATTTCGTTTAGGTCGCATGTAGGTGACCTAATATTTCTATAATTTTATACGGGGATGAACTTGGTATCGTTGAACTCGATAATGGATTCTTCATACCCGAGGCCTCGAGTATTCTTTGATTTCTCATCAGGACCTATGATCATGTTGTCGCGATGAGTCAACATTTTTCCAAATTGCTTCACCCTAAAACTGGTTATTAACATTGGGTTCATGGTTTCAAGGATCTTGATTAACCTCTCAGAACATCATGGTGAGAGAGAAGTATCTTATCTTGCGATGTAGGATTTCATCTCCCATAGGCCATTTATCCTTGTTCAATAGGGAGGGGATATTTCTACCATTGGAAACCCGATAGAATATAATAGGGCCATCCTTGATAGTTTCGGTTTCAGTGAATCCTTCTTTGGGCAGTATTATGGATATTTTCAGTTCTTGAATTTGTTTTACCTCTCTTGGTGTGAGGTCTTTGAAATGGTCTTCGGGTATTCGCTCAATCATCGGAGAGGATTGACCCAGTTCTTCTTCATCTTCTGAAGGGATTATGTAGGATGAGAGGATTCTGCTTTCATCTGCATCCTTTCCTTTAAGGAGGAGTCAGTATCTGTTCTGTACAGCACAGGTTTCATAACCTGTTGACTCTTTGGATGTTTATCTTTTTTGGCGGGTTTACCAAAGAAGTATTTTGCATCTTTCAACCCAATTTCATGCGCTTCAAATGGTTTCATTTCTCCATTGATTTGCTTGACCTCGCCATCTTTCACATATTTTAGGCATTGGTGCAAGGTTGAGGGAACGGCATTGTTCTTGTGCAGTCATGGTCGACCTATCAAGGCATTATAGGTCGTTTTGGCCTCAATGACATAGAATTTCATCCATTCTTGTATTATCAATTTTGAAAGGCAAGCTGACTGCCCCCATCAATTACTCTATTTTATGATTGAAGCCATGGGTGGCAATTTTGTCTTTGACGCAGAACTTTGTGCTCAAAGTGAGACGGTCTAAAGTTCGTTTAGGCATCAGATTAATGGAGGAGCCCGGATTGATTAGCATGCGGGTTACCTTTTGACCATCACACTCACTAGTGAGAAAGAGTGGTCTATTGTGATCAGGCGTGCCTATGAGCAAATCATTGTCATTGAAGGTGATAGTTGAGTTTTTGTTGTCCACTAACGCTATTTCTTGCATCTTCTTTTCAGCGAAGTGCACTTGGAATTCTTCTGGGTGTTGAAGTGCATAGATGAGTACTTCTCTCACTTCAGCGGACATCATCAAAATGTCAAACACGCTGACTGCAGCTGGTATTTTTCTAAGCTGAGCGAGGACATTGTAATCTTGCACCATATATTTTCTAGGCGCTGGTTCATCTTGTACAGCGGGTTATTTTCCCTTTGCCTTAGCTTTTGACCTTCCAACCTCATTTTCTTGTGGTGGTGACGCTCAGGATATTTTTACCTGAGCGAAGCACAGCTTGGCAATCAGGTTTCTTGGTTTTGACAAAGACAACTTCACCGTCATCTGAGTCACTCGAGGAGCTTCCTCCATAGACAACCACATTACACATTTCGTGGTCATCGTTATCGGTTTCTTCTTCTTGAGGAGTTTGACTCGTTTCCCCTTTTTCAGCTTTGAGGCCCAACATCACGGCCAAAACATCTTCTGTCAAGAAGTCTAGGAGGGTCAACGGTAGCGGAGTACCTTGCTTGTGATCCTCTAAGGCTTGTATGTACTTTTGGATTTCAGAAGGTGTAGGCAACTCTATTGGTTTGGGCGACTTCTTACCCTTTTGGCTGCCATTCTTATTAGGTTTGCGATGGATGACCCGTTTTGGGGGCCTTGGTATTGTGGGGTTTAAGTTGCTATCCCATTTGACTCGGGACTCCTTCAAAAGCTGCCTCAGCAACTTATTGGTTTTCTTGGAGAGATGGAATTCCCATGTCTCATTTGCGGGATCTTTGACCTTCTTTTCTTCAACTACCTCAACATGAGAGTTAACATTAACTTGTTCATGAGAAGCAGGTTGTTGCATGGCACTCGGCGCTAATTGCATGCGACCCTCTTGGGATTTTCTTTCTATTAGGTCTTTAAAGACCCAACAGTCTTCTATTTTGTGACTCACTACTCTATGATATGGGCAGTAGTTGGGGTGATCAACCCTATCCGCCTGATCTGGGCGTTTGCTTGGAGGCAATTCCATACCATCATCCAAGACTTGCTTGAATATCTTAGCCGTCTTCTCCTTTTTGAAAGAGTATTTCTTATTCTTTCGTTCTTCTAAAGATTTAAAGTAACTACTATTTTGGTTATCGCGAGGAGCTGGCTGAGTGGGTTGGCTATCAACTTGTCTTGCCTCTTCGCTCGACGAGTCGGAATCCCTGTTTCCATTCTTGTTGGCTTTGTTGGCTTTGACAGCGTATACTGTCTTTGATTCTTTCTTCTTTGGAAAATCTCTTCTTTGTTTGAAAGAGGTCGATGACTTCTCTTCTATATCTGTTTGCTCCAACCTGAATACGGTGTCTACCAGATCTTGATAGTTGTTCGGGTTGGCAATGATTAACATTTCTCTTATTCTGCCAGATGTACTTCTTATGAGTAAATCAACTGCTTCCCTTTCGGGTATAGCGCGGCTCAACTTGTTGCTCATATTTCTCCGGCGATTGATATATGCCAGAAGAGTTTCGTTTGGGTCTTGCTTGGCCCATGCTAAATCAGCAAGTCTTATTGGACTGCTCGAGTGGCGAACCTATCTATGAAGGCGCGTGCCATTTGGTCCCAGGATTTTATACTTCCTGGTTTTAGAGAGCAATACCATTGAAACGCTGGTCCTGAAAGACTTTTAGCGAATTGGCGACAAAGGAATGCTTATTCTCTTGAAGAGTCGCCACATTGAATCATGAAGTGCTGACATGTTGTTCAGGTCCCGTCTCATCTGTCCCATTTCCTGAGAACTTGGAGAATAAGGGAACAGTGTATGTTGGGGGGTATTTTGGTATATCGAATTCAGGAGGGTATGGCTTCCCTATTCGCAGTGTTGTTTGTTTTGGGGTAATCCCCATTTCTTGTAATTGACGGCTGATCATTTCTTGAACATCAACCGCAGTAAAGGTTGGGGAGGTTTCTCGCCTTTCATCTTCCCAGTGTACCCTACGTCTTTCTTGAGGGTTTGGTCTTTCTGGTCTTTCGAGCCCGTTTACGGGGCTGGACCGATTTGATGTTTCTCCTCTTTCGAGTTCGAAGTTAGCGAGGCCTTTCTCTCGGACTTCAGCCACCAACCTTTGTTCCCTTTCATGGGCTTGATGTACTTCAGCCCTAAGGTTTTGTATCTCAGCTTGCATTTGATTGAAGGCGGATAACATTTGTTCTTGCGTTTGTGCACCGGTTTGACTTTCACCAGCACATGGAAGTTACCCAATGCAGGTCCATCCATATGACCTATATCTGAACTACTCACGGTTTTGGGTTTGGCATTTATGGGAGGAAGACATGCTGCGTCAGATTCTTCCTCATCGTCACTCGGATTTTCGACAATGGGATCTTTCCCCTTTCTCACCATGTATACGGTGAGGTTAGCAGAATGATCATCTTCCTCTTCGAGGTCTTTGCTAGTGGTTATCATAAATACCATTGCCTCTTCTTCTTGTTTAGGGTGTGTTTTAGTGACCCTTCGCTTCTTATGAGTGGCATTTGGCGCCACTATTGTCAAACTTCCAGTGTTGGAGGGGTGCGGATTTATTCGTGCCCCTAGCCTATCATGTACACTGGTTGGTCTCCTCAGAATTCGAGGGGTTTGATTTGATCCCTCTCTGCTTGAGCTTTGAGGGGTGCTTGCACGCATCTCTCGACTGAATTTTGGTTTTAGCGGGGCAACATCAGGTGCCCCCAGCCTTGGGGCTGAGAACATTGGTTTTGGTTTTGGAAAGAAGGCACTGTCGCGTGCTTTAGGTTTTGAGGCTGGGAATGTCAGTCTCGACTTGATTGATGGTTGGGCGTCATTGGATGCCCCCAGCATTTGGGCTGGAAACGTCAATCTTGATTTAACGGAAGGGGTGTAGAGGTTTCTTGCACATGATGCACGTAGTATTGATTCCTACACTGCTTCAACATGCGAAGCTGCTTGTGGGCCCTATGAATGGCCATGGCAGTGTCATCAACCATTTTGCGGTTAGTGTTCCTCCTTTTCGGTTCATGGATGAACGAGACGGTTTTAGGGATTTCTCCCGCTGCACGTATGTGTGCAGTAGAAGAATTTCTCCTCACTATCCTGAGAGGGGAGAATGAGTTGCTGACGGGAAGGGCTGGTTGAGCTACCAGCTCATCCTGGTAAGCTTGGAGATTTCTTTTCCTGGTGACCGACAGAGGGGTCACTGGAGTTGGGTTAATTTTCTTAGACGCGCGTCTTCTTGCGCGCCTAGTTTTGGAGAGAGGAATGAACGTCTTGCCGTCCATCCCTTTAGGGGTGAGAAAGTAACATACTTCATCATCATCTGTAACTTCCTCCTCGGTGATAGATCCGAGGGACAGTTGTTCATTCTTTAGAGCGGGAACAGGGGCTTCGAATGCCCTAACTTCATCAACAGGGACTGCGAAGGTCCCAAAATAAACCACCTCTTCGCCAGCTGGGAGGCTGGCAACTTGGGCAAAAGAGCGTGCGTTGATTGCGGTGTAAGCCATTCCTGCAAGCAAGCAAAACTCAAAATTTCATTAGTCAATTTTCATATGTAAACTTATACATGAGTGTTAGCCCGATTATTCAATCCATAGGCGTCGATATCGAATATAAAAGGAAATGACATAACTCAAGCGGTCCAATGACTTGTTGCTTGAGTGTTTTTGAAGTCATTGGCTACTTGAGTATGTTCCTTTTATCTTCGTATCGGATCCCGAACCTGTGAGGAGGAGAATGTCCCACCGGGCGTGCCAAAACCTGTAGGGCGCAGAAAGTTGCACAGCTGGTATGGAAGGTGTGTGCGTGTGTATTTAAATGTCCCATGGTTCAATGCTCTCGGTTGGTTAAAGAACATCGAACTTGAAACATTTGTTTCTTTCTTTCTGCTATTCCTTCTGGTTCACCCTCGACGGACCTACGATTCATAATCAGCCCATCGAGGGAGTTTAATGATTGTGGGGACGTTTAACTCCCAGCGGGCGCAAGCCCCCGCTGTTAATTACATCAGATGGCCCTTCCAAGCCATACTGAATACCTCGTTCATTCCGGGATTTGGAGCCTATTTGTTGTGAATTGAATAATGGGGCTAAAGGGGAGAACTCATGTACTTAGTCTTTCTATTTCCGTTTGACTTTCCTTGTTTTGGGTATTTAATTAATATGTATGCATGAGATGCAATGAATATTATTAAAATATATTTACTATACTCTTTTATTTATTTTTAGAAACATATTTGTATTAAAAAAAAAATATTCGTGCTTTATTTATATTTTATTTTAAGAGGAAATGATTTAAATGTGAGAAAAATGGAGAAAAGGGCATTTTGGTCATTTGGCAGGTTGTATGATGTTTGGTTATGCTTGATTTTGATTTGGGGACACGAAGGATTTGATTTGGGTTCATTTGGAATTGGTTTGAGTTGATTTGGATTTGAAATGAAGAAGTTATGGCCAAAAAGGACTGGAAAGGACTTGTTTGTGAAGTTTTATACTTTCTAGGGACCTATTTGTAGAGTTGGAAGGATTGGGATTTATGATTTGGGCTTTTGATAGGGTCTGCACTGGAAATTGGACTTTCAGGGGGCTTAATTGAAGAGGTTTTATGCAGTCAGGGGTTTGTTTGCAAATATTCGGGGACTGTTTCATGAATAAGCTTGGTCAGAGGGGTCCTTTTTATAAACATTCCCTTTTCAATATTTCTGGACTGTAGGATTGAGATTTGGTCTTTGAGATTTGCACTCTGGGCCTTTAAGATGTGTTTGGGGGCTTTAAGATATGTGCAGATCATTGGTCTTGGATAACAGATTTGAATTTTGGTTATGGGACTCCGAGATATGTGTGAGAGCTTTGAGATCCGCACAGAGGGGATCAATCTGCAAAAAGGGACTCATTTGTTTATTCTGAGCTTTGAGATTGGATTTAAAGGATTTCCAATGTCTGTGCTTAATATCTGGAGCATGGATTCTAGGCTTTGAGATTGGTGCATGAGGGATTTGTTTGTTTGACAAGTGGGCCCCGAAGGTAAGAGTTTGGATAGCTTTCGGATCGGACTTGGCTTCAAGATTTGAGTTTTCATTTAAACTCTTCCTTTGGCGCCTTGATCGATTGGCTTTGGCTGCTTTAAAAATCATGCAGATGGGGTATAGATCGGGTTTGAGACCCGACTTGGGATTTGACCCGATTGCTACTCCGGCGAGGTTTCCGGTCACGGCGAGATCAGGGAGGAACACCATTGGAGTCGCCTTGAGGAGAGGAGCCCATTGGTAGTGTCATCGGTGACTGTTGATCATCGGAGTAGGACGATACGTGGCTGAGCTTGAGTTCTCGGTACTGATGGCATCTTAAATCCAATTTTCACACTATCATGATTGCTCTTCTTCAATTTCCTTTCATTTGGCATCGCTTGATCATCAGAAATCTTTGAGTGCACTTAATTTCGAATTTCATCAACATTTGGGTAATTTTCATATTTCTACTTCTCGGGTTGGTACCGATTCTGAGTTGGTACAGGATATCTCGGCCTAGAGTGTACTTGGGAAAATGGAGCATTGTAGTTTAAGCATGTTTCAAAGGTACCAAGGTTGAAGAAGGTAGGTGCTGGTCATGGCTTTTGCTTGAGTTTGGGTTTCGGATTTAGATTGGGTATGAATCTATTATTGGGTTTTGGGTTTGGGAAGAACATGAAATTCATATATCTTCGACCTCATTTCTCATGAATTTTGCTCACGACATGTGTGATTTTCGTGCTATTTTTGTAGTAGAATATATCAAGAATGAATGCATGAAGTTTGAAGATTTTATGTTCTTTATTTCTATTTTTAAGAGAAGAAATAGCCAGAGGGGCGTGTAAGTAAATATGCAGCAGCAGCAGATTT
>SWLB01000041.1:0-70000 GCA_011114355.1 Carex littledalei | reverse complement strand
TTATTTTTTGAAACCCAACTTTGAAAATTGCTAGAAAATAGTAGAAAAATCAGAAGAATGCAAGGTTTGAATCTAAATTGGTTGCCTTTTCATCCTCTATCTTACTGTTCAAACAGATTTTTGATTTGATTTTCAGATCAGCCTGCACTGACTGATCTGTACCAGCAGGTCTTTAGGAGTGATTTGGGCATGGGTACTGTACCAGTACCTTGTTAATTGGGCACGGTTGGTACTATATACTGATACCATGTGGTATTCAACTTAATTAGACTATATGTAAGTCATTGCATCAAGATTTGGTCATTAAAAGATCAAAGGGGTACTAGCATCACATATGTCATTTGCTAGTATTCATGAAGATATACATATGGGTCCTTGGTCACTTGAATAATTATAGGAAGGGTCCTTGAACATCATATCATAGGAAGTGGAATTCTCCCTCTTTTCATTTGTTCTCTCCTTCAAAAATTATACATCGAGGCCCTTTGAAGATTAATAAAATTTATAATATGGGAAAAGATGTAGTAAAACATCAATCTTCCACATATCACTCATTTTATTTCTCTTTCATGCATTGAAATCCTTCAAAAAAGTCCAAAATAGCATGATAGGGAGATGTAGTTAAACATCAATCCCTAATTTAAATTCCCCTTTTTATTTGCTATGCACTTTTGATTTGATTTTTATATTAAAAGAAATATGCAAGAAGTTGACATTCAAAGGATGTAGTTAAACATCAACTTTTAATATCTTCTTCTTTTATATTTCTTATAATATAAATGTCACTTTTAATATATATAATTTTTATACATTTATGTAATTATGTGTTTTGTCCTTTTCTTTGCAACATGAAAATAAAGAAATAAAAATAAAAAAAAGAAAAATAACAAAGAAGAAGATGAAGGCAGAGAAGATGGAGAACACGACTAAATATCAAAATCCTATCATAGGATCTTTAAACCCTTTTTACATCAGCTATAGTAGCTGTCCATTATTTTGCTTACATATCTTTTTATTTTGTATTCCACAGTAGCATTGATTGCTACTTGAAAAACCTTATTTCATTTCAATGGCTTCATGCCTACAGCTTATAATCTAAAGCCAAGGCATTAACCTTTGTAGTTGCAACAAGAAAGGAAAATAACAAAAAAGAAAGAACAGCAATGAAAAGAAAAGAGAAGAGAGGAGCAAGTCAAGTAAAAAGGGACGAATAAACATGGCAACAAAGAAGCTTTTTATTCAACATTGGAGAAACATACACAGCCCTTTCGGGCTTACATCTTTAGGCAAGCTTATGCCTTTTCTTGTTGAGAAAGAGAAACAATCTCAAGTTCTACTTACTTCAATTTTCTAGCTAACCTATGTGTATTTGTGTGTAAACAGATGTGTGTTCTGATTGAACTAGTGCAAAAGCACTATATGGCTGTAGTAGCTTGAACAAAAATCTTGTGTATTGAAAGTTTCGGCTATGTATTTCTCTATCCTCTTTTTTCTTCTTCAATTGATCCCTTTATATAGCTATAGGGCAAGGGATTTAGGGTTTAGGTTGGCCTGTGCTGGCACTAATCTCACCATCCATTTTGTGAGCTGTTGATTTGAAGGTGTATATAGAATGCTTAGCTATTAAGCCAGCAGAAATCATCAGATATTTAGTGCCATGTTGGCAATCCTATTTGTTTAAGGCATGAGAGCCATAGGATGTAAATAACTCAATGGTTCAGATCTGATTTATGAAGAGGCTAAGCTGTACATGGGCTCATGCCCTTTACACGGCCTAGAAGGCATATTCTCCATCCAATAGGTGCGTGCCAGGTGTAATTGAGACAAAATATGAAGGATCAACAGCTAAGCTAGTGTATGGTGCTCCTGAAGGTATAATCGGGTCTTATCATGGGCTGTCTTGGTTTGTGCGCCTCCAATATGTGAGGGCGTGCCAGAGATAAGGTTTAGAACACCTTTATTATGTTCCGAGTTCTATCTTACCATTCCAGCTAGCGAATTGTACTGTATCTGATTTCGTGTGGCCACGGTTCAGGTTTAATGAGGGAGTGAGGCGCTGCCTTGATTTGCTATTCATGTTAATTATGGGCTGACCTCAGGCTAATTTACCATTCATTTATTTGGTTCGGCTCAACTCCAGCAGCCCACATTGTTTTACTACAATTTGTAATTTCAATCCCATGGCCCAAGTCAAAACCGTGAGCACCCTTTTTTTTTTATGATGAGTCAATCCATCTTCTCCCTTTATTGCACAAGGGTCATCTCCATTTCCCATTTTTTTAGCACATTTTATTTCATTCTAAATCCCAATATTTTTTAGGGTCAAACAGTAGTCAAAAACGTTTGACTTCATCAAATGCAAATAAGAACCATAAGTGTACAGTAAGGCTAGTGGGAGTGCAATTGCTTTTCTAAAAACTTATATGTAGATGACATACTCCAAATCAGTAACGATATTCCGCTAAAACAATTAGCCAAGTCTTCAATAAAAGGACTTGGGCGAGAATGTCTATATACTAGACATACAGATCTACCGAGATAGATTGATTTGACTCATAGGATTGAGTCAAAGCACACACATTGACAAAATGCTGAAATCGGTTCAGCATGCAGGATTCTAAGAAAGGATTCCTGCCAATGAGTCATGATGTACAGCTTAGCAAGACTCAGTATCTTTCGATAACTGATGAGCAAAGCAAAATGAATAGAGTGTCATACGCTTCGGCTATTGACTCTATCATGTATGCCATGTTGTGTACTCGCCCTGATGACTCGTACGCTTTGAGTGTGACGAGCAAATATCAGGCTAATCTTAGTCTCGCTGTAAATGTTTACACCGAAGCTAAGTATATAGCTGCTTTCGAAGCACCTATAGAGAGTTTCTGGATCAAGTAGTTCTTTAGCAAACTATGAGTGGTTCCAAGTGTTCAAAGCCCTGTGGACCTCTATTGAGACAACAATAGAGCTATAGCTCAGGTCAAGGAACCGAGATCGCACTCGAGATCCAAACATGTTCTACAACGTTATCACCTAAAGTAAAGATTTGTAAAATTGACACAGTCAGCAGCACAGCTGATCCACTCACAAAACTCTAACTCAAGCCATGCACCTGATGCATACAGCTTCTATGGGTCTGGAACACATAGAAGATTGGCTGTGAGATTTTCTTTAGATCTACGAGATCTTTTAGAATATAGAGCTTTGTATAAAGTAGAGCCTACGATGATTGGCTTCTAGCTTAAGTGGGAGATTGTTAGTTTGTAATAATCTAGAAGTCAATAATACGATAATTTAATTATATAAAGCCTTGTTCATGAATTGAATGATTAAATGTCATTTTGTTTCCTTGAGTATTATTGAATTTATGAATCATTTCGAGTTAATGACTGGAATTGTGAAACTTCATAATATAGATAATAATACTCTAAAAGGTCACTGACCGAGGTAATTAGCAGGAACACTAATTACCGCTACAAGGTTAGTATGTGGATTAAAAGATGGTCAAGTTTTACAGACCATAGACACAGAGTTGGGGGAATTTGATGTGTCCATATTTCATCTATTATTTCGTTCTATTTCTGAACCAGACCATATACTTTGACCACATAATTGCATAGTTTACATTGAAAATCAAATAGAATATGGTACTGCTGCAGTTTTGTGGTTGATTTGCAGGAATAGACGAAAAGCAGGCAAAAAGGCCAAGTTCAGACTTCCCCCACTCGACCCGCGTGCCATCAGACGCGGGTCGCATAGCAGCCCAGACGCGGCCTCGGACGCGACCCTCACAGCTCGCATCCATGCCACCTGACGCGGGTCGCATGGAATTTCATGCGGGTCGCGTCAAGTCAACAGAGCCAGGCCCAATTAAGGCCCAAGAAGGAAGCTATATATGCAGAGGCCTGGCAACAGAAGAAAGGCCGAAAAATCACTCAAATCCACTTCACACGACAGAGAGAGAGCAAAAAGTCCGAGGAGAGGCGATCTGAAGAGAAGGGGAGCAACCTGGAGCTGAAGAGGAGTCGAATCGAATCAAGAGACTCGATCTGAAGCTTCAAGCCTCTTCTCTACTCTCATCTCTATGATTTGCTTTCTTCTTCTCTCTCTTGTTTTCATTTCTTTGATGTTTGAGTAGATACTTTAGTTTCGAGGATTTGGATGAGTAGTTTGATGCTTTGTTTGATTATGCACATGAATTGATTCTTGATTGTTATTTCGTGTTTCTTTGATTCTTGTATGATTTGATATTGCTTGATCTGAAAATGCTTGATTCTTGATTGCTTACTGTCGAATGCCTTAGGCATCTCTTCTTGTACCAAAGGCTTGACGTCTCTTGCAAATTAGGTTAAGCACTTGAGGTAGGTCTGAGAACCGAAAGGTGAGGTCAACGAGTAGCCGAAAGGTGAAAGTTTCTATTCAGCTTGTAGATCAACTAGTAGCCGAAAGGTGAAAGTCTTCAGCTTGTAGATACCTTTAGTAAACGGAATCGAGAACTTAGGTTTAGATCAAACAGCTTGATTAGATCTAAGAAGGTGAAATTGCAATTCCAAACCAGGTCTACTAAGCCAACACACGATAGTTGAGGTTCAGTGACACTAGGCACGGTCAATTTAGCCTTACACGATTGAAACAGCAGGTTTCTGACATGTGCAGACTCAGCTCAAAAGACCATGCGGGTCGCGTGAGTTAGCGCGCGGGTCGCATACGAGAGTCGCAAGTCACAGCTTGCGGGTCGCGTGTAGGTCCAGAGCGCTTAAGACCAAGCGGGTCGCATGCGAAAGTATGCGGGTCGCGTCACACGGGTCGCATGCGATAGTATGCGGGTCGCGTGACAGGCTCTGAGCAGCAAAGTTGAAAATGAAAGTCTGAAACCTTGAAACGCCCTTTTATACTTTAGTACAGATTACATATTTTAGTTGATTCTTTTATACCTGTTCATACATAGCAGATTCAATTGTTCATACATTCAAACTTGTTCATTCTTTTGTTTCATTTTACTCGTTCATACTACACAAACTTAGGATTAAAACAAACTCCACTTTTCACACTTCTAGTACCTAGCTAGGATAGTTAAGAATTCAGAAAATAGTCCGTCTCTGAGGATCGACACCCGTTCTATCTACAAAGACAAGGTTGTGCACTTGCAACCTTCGTCCAAAGAGATTGAATAGGGTTTAAACTCCACAGCTTAGGCTGTGGTGAAACTTTGTTCATTCAATTTACAGCGAACAAGTATTATTGAATTTATGAATCATTTCGAGTTAATGACTGGAATTGTGAAACTTCATAATATAGATAATAATACTCTAAAAGGTCACTGACCGAGGTAATTAGCAGGAACACTAATTACCGCTACAAGGTTAGTATGTGGATTAAAAGATGGTCAAGTTTTACAGACCATAGACACAGAGTTGTCATTTTAATCACATAGATACATGTTCTAGGAACATGGTATTTGACAGACCCCGAATGAAACATTATACGGAATTGTGTTCGTGTCATTAATGCTTTCATTCAGTGTTAAGTTCTACAGTATGAGGTATTCATCTTTCCTAACTAAGAGATGTGTATGTGTGATTGTTACCTAACGCTATATGTAAAAAGTAGCTATAACGGTAGCTCTTCGGTATACATAACTTAGCTGAGGTAGTGATGGTCTACCAAAAGTACTATTGTCCCTCGTATTTATTATACGAGTTATAGTGTCACTGGGCCCCTTGATAGAATAAGATTATCTGCATGCGGTATGATTGACAAGAGTTAATCATATTTGATAAATCTGTTCAAGATCAAGAAAAGATTAATTTGCAAGGATGACACAGACCTACCTTGAAATTAATCTGACAGCTATGAGACAAAAGAATTAAACACAAGTAAAATAGTTTACTGGATCGTGATATTGTACAGTACAGCATCATCTGTGTAATTGGATGGTCATGATGCGTTTTTCCAGATGCCTCTCATGATTATAGAAGTTAAAACGGTTTTAATTCTATTTACCAACATAACACAGATTCTATCAGGTCACACAAATAGAAAAGTAATCAGAGAATTAATTTATTTGATTAATTATAAATGTTATAATTAATAAATAAATGTCATAGAGATGACATGCTTAAACACATTAAATTTATAAGCGTGTTCGACACGTTGTATAAATTTATCGCAAAAGCACGTCCTTGCAAGCACCTCTACTGCAAGTAGCTTACAAGCAGCTTACAAGCACCTCTGCTGCAAGCACGTCCTTGTAAGCAGCTTGCAGCTAAGCACCTCTGCTGCAAGCAGCTTACAAGCACGTCCTTGTAAGCAGCTTGCAGCTAAGCACCTATGCTGCAAGCAGCTTACAAGCACCTCCCTAACCCTATAAATAGAGGGGTAGGGGTAGAGAAAAATATAGAATTCCATTTGAACCGAATCAGATCGGATCGAATCGAATCGAGTTTTTCTTTCCCAAATAGTGTTTTCGTGAGAAAAGAAAGAATACGTAATTTGATTACGTATATCTTGCGAGCCGTGAATAGTGTTTGCGGTGAATAGTGTTTTCGGGATTTTTCGTGAATAGTGTATTTGCGAAAAACGCGGTTATAGTATTTCTGGCAAAAGAAATAATCGCTCTCTGGTTATTTCCTGGTGGACAACCGATAGAGGCATCAGACGTCTGGTGCTACGAGACGTGACTACAATCCAATTGGAATTTGGATACAAGGTATAAATGTTATATATATTTATTTACTCGGTAAATAGATTTAAGTTTTAGAAATCAATTACGGGAATAGATCCTTCAAGGATTAAAAGAACGATACCATCTTTTAATCCTTGGCTTGAGTTAGACGTAGAAATTTTTGTTCTACGGTCTTTCCGCAGCTTGAGCCTAAAAGTTAATCAATGGCTTTGGGTAGCCTCAAAACCCAACAGTTACCACTCGGTCATGAAAAAAAAAAAAAATCATAATCTAGTTTTCAAATTGAAGAAGTCAATTTATGGATTGAAGCAATCTTCAAGGACATGGTATGGTAAACTAAGCACTTATTTAGTTTATTGTAAATTTAAAATTAGTAATGTCGATCATTCATTATTTATCAAAACTGAAGGAAATGATACCACAATTATTTTGATATATGTAGATGATATGATAATTACCGGAAATAATCAAGAGAAAATTAAAAAAATAAAGCTCCAATTAAAGAAAACATTTGACATTAAAATTTAGGATATTTGAAATATTTTTTAGGAATAAAAGTAGCTTATTCAAAAAAAGTTTATTTATCTCACAAAGGAAATATACTCTAGATGTTGAAAAGAACTGGTAAACTAGATTGTAAACTGGCCTCTACACCAATAGATAGCAAATGCAAATTAAATACCGAAGATGGTGAACAATTAAAAGACAAACCAATTTCAAAGAATTGTAGAAAAATTAATATACCTCACGGTAACCCGTCCAGATATTTCATTTTCCGTAAGCCAAATTAGCAAGTTTATGCATAGCCCAAGAACAACGCACTTAGATGCAATAAATAGAATATTGAAATACTTAAAAGGGACACCCGGTAAGGGAATTTGCATGAAACGTAATAATTCTAACAAAGTGTGTAGCTATTCCGATGCAGATTGGGCCGGTAGCTTTGATCAAAAATCAACAACCGATTTTTGTACGTTTATAGGCGAAAATCTAGTCACATGAAAAAACAAGAAATAAAATATTGTGACACGATCAAGCACCGAGACGGAATATCGTGCCATGGCATCAACCACTAGCGAATTAACATGAATCAAGCAACTCCATACAGATGTTGAAATTAAAACTCAATAGCCGATGGAAATATTTTGTGATAACCAAGCGACACGGCACATTGCCTCCAACCCGGTGTTTCACGAAAGAACAAAACACATTGAGGTGGATTGTCATTTTATTAGAGAAAAAATCCAAGCAAGAGAAATTGAAACTCCCTATGTTCGAAGCGAAGATCAATTGGCCGACATATTCATCAAAGGACTTGATCCGAGGCCATTTGAAAACAACGTGAGCAAGCTAGGATTAATTGACATCTACAATCCTAGCTTGAGGGGGAGTGTTGAGAAAATAGAGAATTTAGGATCCGATAACTCTCAGACCCGTTAAGGATTAGTCTTTATTGGGTTTAATAGTAAATAAGATAGTTACTAATTTTAGTAAGTTACCGTTATGTATAGGTATAGGCAACCGTTATAATTTCTTTTTCTTCCAGTTATATAAGGAGCTCACTGTACAAGTTATAGACTAAGAATGAAATAATAACATTTTCTCATTCATCCCTTCTCTGTTTCCATTCCGTAAAAATCAACAAAAATCTTCCAAAAGAAGGTTTTGTTTCGAGGCACTATACCCTTCATTTTCCAAATTTTCCTCCAAAGGCCCTACATCTCATTAGTGACTGAGACTCGAAAATTTGGGTGCAGCTGGACCAGCATGTCATAAGCCCTTTTAGTTGTAACTTCACCATTCTTAGACCAGGTAAACACGAGTTTATTATCAACCCCCCCCCCTCCCATGAAGTACCCTTAAAGATCCTCAATAATTATATGTGCAATTGGCTCTCCACATACATCTAGCAACCAGTTTTCATTCCACATAATAGAATTAAAATCGAACAAGCCTACTACCTTCTCCAAGTGTCGGTCCCCATCATTCTCCAAAAAAGCTTGCCAGCCGTGAAACCAAGGTTGTCCAAACACCGGGCACGTCTGACCATCACCCAACGCCCATTTGTGTTGGCCGCCAAAATCACGCGATTCTGCAACATCTCTTGCCAAAGTCTGGTACACAGTGCACGCTGACGCGCATTCTAGAATGAGTTGTGAAGAAAATACTTAGCTTGCACAATTCAGATCCATAAAGCCTCCCCACCAGACACAATTTTCCACATATTCTTCATAATCATGGCTTTGTTAAGTGTTTACCGAGCCCTCCTTCATCTTTAGGTCTCGTTAGTTTCTCTCATTTAATAAAACAAATCTCTTTCTTACCTGGCTTTCCCCAAAAGAAATGCACACACTTGGACCAAATTTGATTCAAAACCAATTTGTGAAGCAGAGTATTACTCGTGGTATAATGCTAATGCTTCTAAAACTGATTTTAATAGAATTACTTTACCAGCCGGTGTTAACAATCTTAATTTCCACATGTGTAATTTGGCATCAACCTTTTGCAGAAGCGGCTGAAAAGAGGTGTGCCTTGAAACATTAACCAGGCATCCCAGATAAGTGTTGTGCGAAATTTGCTCTAAAGATTCTGAGGGCTGATCTGATATGTGCCAAAGGGGTGACCTTCGAGAACCAAATTTTAGATTTTTCTAGTGCAATCTTTTGTCCCGATATAGTGCAAAATGATTGAAGGATGTGGTGCATGCGTCTCACTTCATTCTAATTGGTCGATCACATGATAAGCAGATCATTAGCATACATCAAATTAGTGATTGACGGGTGCCAACCACGCAAGTTTAAGCCCTATCAAATTGCCTTGACGAAGCTCATAGTTAAGTACAGTAGAGAGGATATTCATGCACAGAAGGAAAATATATGGTGAGAGTGCGCAGCCCTGCCTTATGCCCCTTAATGGCTCAATAAAGCCATCGCCCTGTCCTTGGAATGAAATAATGAACCTTGCTGATGTCACACATTCCATAATCCATCTCAAGAGATGGAAAGCCATCGACTGTAAGTGTCTTATCAATGAACCGCCAGCTCATGCGGTCGAAGGCCTTCGAAAGATCTGACTTGAGACAGAATGCCGGCACTCTGAATGTAGCTTGCGAGAAGGTGTGCATACTTTCTCTCATCAAGATTATTTGGTCCGAAATGTTTCTACCGGGTGTGAATGCAACTTGATTTGGATGAATTAGGGAGTGGATAATAGGCTTCAAGCGCTTGGCCAAGATTTTGGATAATAGGCTTCAAGCGCTTGGTCAGGTAGAGGGTGCGGCACTAAAGCACAGCACTTCATCCATGGTCCCATGCGATGATCGCGAAGCGCTGACAACTCAGGTCTGTTGTAGTTACTCGAATCAGCACAGATTTGCAACACGCGGCCCATTTTCGGGCATCCCGAAATTTTGTGTCCGATTTTGCAGCAATAAGAGCAGAGACGAGGTACTCGCTCGTAAACTAGATAGATCGGAATATGGCCAAGCACCGGATGATCAAGGGTAAGCTTATCTTTAAGAAAATCCACCACTTTAAAGGAGATTTTACCTTCATGAAAAGCCGCCCCGCATTATATCCATGACAGACCTCAGAAATTGGAGAACCAATATCCCTTGCCAAATACAAAATTCCTTCAGTCGAGAGCATTTCTGGTGGGACGTTATGAAATTGAGTCCAAATAGCCACGTGCGACACAAACTCCGATTTGAGCTGAGCAGGTTCATGAACCCTCCTCATGGATACCAAGTCCGAACGATACGACCAAGGTTCTTTCTCCAGGACCGCATACATCTCGCGGCGACTGACAAAATCAATGAGATATGTATGTTAAAACCTCCAGTGAGAGATGGGGAGCCCTTTTAGTTTTCTTCTTATAAAAATGTTGTTGGCAATGGCATGTTTCTTCGAATCCGGGCCAATTCAATTTATAGTTAGCGCAAAAATTAGTGGTAAAAAAGTTACACTGGACTTAATAAGTCTTATTTTTTATAAAAAAAATATTTGTGACAGTAAATTCACACTGATACGGTAAATAAGTTTCGAACATTATTATATTTCTATGATTTCACTATAATAACTTAACATTTTGAATTCAACTATAAATATATAACTTCTACTACTAAATACTAAATGTAATCTATATTAATTTCTCTAAATACGTGTAAAAATTTAAGAAATTTTGATTTCATTTTGGTTAGTTTCGACTCTCAAGATCATAAAAAGTATTTATATACATAATTTATGAACGTTAATTTTCCAAGTTATTGATTTATTTGCAAGAAAAAAATTACCGAAAAATTTGATTGTATTGCTTAAATTATTAATTTTACTCACAAGTATATATCGATACCGTTATACCTAATCCAATATGCAAAATTAATAATTTTATTATATGATCATCTATTGAAATTTTCATTTATATATCTATTTTATGTTACATTATATTTGATAGAATTCATCTCTGTGTGTGTATTAATTTGTTTTTTCATAGTAAAGTTCCAAGAAATGAAAAAGGTACTAATATTTCATTAGTCTCCGCCAATGTAAAACACATGCTTCGAAATGAACAAGATCTCTTTTAGTACCTATTTCAACGGTAACAAAGTGCTGGATGTACTCATATTATATTCACATTATTATTTTTTCACCACTTCTCAATGGTTTTCGAATTTGTCAAGCAGTACATCACACGACGTATCTAATATTATTATTTCAATAAACATTACTATTTTAATATATCATTTTCCTTATAAAATAACGAATTATTTTTTAGTTACATCCGTCACGAATTTCCAACTTATTACCAAATTATTAACCAAAAAAGATCTCCGTCAAATGACCGTTGGATCTCCGCATCTCGTCGTCACGAAACCCCTCTAGCTGCTCATCAAATGAGACGCTGCCAAGTGTGATCTCCGCCATCTGTCGAACTCCTATTGGTCAAGCTACTCGCACATGACCTTTGCCCATTTTCAAAATGCACGCTTCTCGTTGTCACGTGATTTGTAGCCCCGATAGCAGGTAGCTGATTAGCTCCATCAGATTTGAATCATTTGATTGACCGAGAGAGAGATGCGACGAACCAAACCATCGCGCCTCCTCCCGTCGCTTCCCCTGCTCCTCCTCCTCCTCCTCCTCCTTCCTCTCGCATCTCGTTGCGAAGTCATCCCGGACCACCAGCCCCAGGTTTGTTCCCAGCTGTGCATATCATTTTCTTTCTGTTCTCCCACGTCCATTTTCATTTTTCTGTGTCTCTAACTGTGTTGCGCTCTGTGCGTTGGATCCCTACCAGGTACGATGTAGCCGATCATGCGTGGCGGAGAATTGCAATTGTAAGCTCCGAGCAATAAATTCAAAGATCTTTTAACTGCTTTGATACTTTCAGGGTTCGGTTTCGAATCTGATTTGCGTCTTTTTTTTTTCTAATTTGAAATTATTAATAGCGATGGGAATTAAGTATGGGAAATATTGTGGGGTTGGATGGTCAGGATGCCCCGGTGAGAAGCCGTGCGACAATCTCGATGCGTGTTGCAAGATTCATGACGAATGTGTTGAGAAAAAAGGTTCTTTTTCTGACCTCTGATTGGACCAGATCTTAGAAGAATGTATATATGCAAATTCCAGAATAATCATTGAAATTTGGTAATTGCATCAAGAATTGTTCCACTTGGTACCAGTACAATACCAATTGTGTTACCATAGTACCAGTACGGCACTTAAACTGTACTGTAATACTCCTGGGCTGTGCCATAATAATGCTGGTAAAGCCATACGACATTGAAATCAGATTCTAACTTTCTGTTAGTTGACTGCATCATATCTTTATTAAAACTTTTTGACTATATATTATACTGAAATTGAATTTGTAATAAAATAAGAGGACCTTCCGACAAACTGTGTTGTAAAAACTGTAAGATCATGATTATAAGCTGATATACTAACTGAAACATTTTCTGATGAACAAATCGATACAAAAAAATTCAGGTATGATGAGTGTATGGTATCACAAGAAGTTCAAGCAGTGCATTCAAAAAGTGAAAAAAATCAGGAAAATTGGGGTTTTCGAAGGAGTGCCCTTATGAAGTGGTGATGCCCACTATGGTACAAGGAATGGATATGGCCATCTTGTTCAACTAGATAGGTTCTAATCAAGCTGAATTGTAGTCCCCTTACCAGATAATTGATATCCAATTCTTTTGCATTTACATGTCTTGTTAGATGAGCAGTTTTGATAGAACAATTAGCTCTGGCTAGACACCAATAGAATATTCTTTCTATTGACTGAATTGTACTTTTATTGTGAATGCCATTCTTTAACGTAGTGATGCTTTTAATATATTTTTTTGGGACAACCATATTGCACATTTCATTAGCTGGTTGTTCCTATTGGGCCTTTAAGACCGCTAGATAGATTATAAATCTAATTTGGGCTAGTATAATAACTAATTTGTTAAAACTAAGGACGACGACAATGTGAGGCCTCTTAATTTACAAGAGGAGGCATTGTGAGTTGTAACTTGAGGACTGAGAAATATTTTGGTGAATAATTTTTGCATGTGCAGATATGTTCACATGCCAAGCGCAGAAGCGCTGCATGTTCCGAATGATAGAATGAAAAAGGAAAGTTATTGGTCCGAACTCTGTAGTCTATGTGTTCAAAGTTGTACTTGTTGCATACAATATAGTTGGGATTTTATGCAATAATAAAGGAGTGAGGCTATGGTAATTTGCAATTCGTATTTTTAAAGTAGGTTGGTATAATGGATTTATATTTTTAAATCTTTATATGAAGAATGTATTTGGAATTGGAGATCAAATTTTACATTTTTTGAGATAAGGTAAAAAATCACCTGATCTAAAGCTTATAGAGCATCTATAAGTAGTGATTTTTTGTATATTTAAAATTAGTAAAATAGTTTTAAAAAATATAAAAGTTTTTTTGCCAAATACATTTTCATATGAAATTGAACGGTTTGAATTGATTGTTTCAACTTTGAAAATAGAGATACATATACATAACACTGATGGATCTGCGCATTGCAAATTATTGTAGCCTCACTATGCGACAAATTTAATGCCTTGAATGTTTTATTTTAATTTCAAATTAAAAAAATAGCACAGTTTACCAACATATTTGTAGGTCGTGAAATTCATTCCTCACTTGCAAAATAATTAATTTTACCTGTTTCTAGAAGCTCCGCGAGAAAACGTATCTTGTAGAAGTACTTTGCTCAGTTGAAAACGACCAAACCACCCACCGGATTGTTATCCAAAAAAAAAAACGCGGTACTTTTCAAGGATCATTAATATTTTTTTTCCAAAGCATTAACTAAAGCGTCAAAAAGAAATATATTCCCCCGATTTAAATCAAGAATCAGGGCATCAGGACAAATTCCTTAATCCAATCTGCAGGCTCCGTGTAGTGAATCACGGCATGAGGACAAATCCACAATGGTTGCGTAGAAATCATAGAGAATCCGCCGCAGAACATCTAGAAAGCGCAAGTGCGAGCTATCTTTCCTCCTGACCAATCACATGGTACTTGCCTGAAGAACAAACAAAGTCTCCGTCAAAATGCACACAATATTTTTTACGACAAACACACGGCTGTTTATAATTGGCCGTTGGGTACAGCTTCTAGAACCTCTCTCTCTCTGTGGGTATCTTTTCCTCCAATAGTACGGACGGCTAGGAGAGACCGGTCAAGGTATCCAACGGTCCAGCAATGATCGAGGAAAAGATTCCGAAGAATCTGCGATTGGACGGTTGTACTTCCAATCACGCGCTTCGAAAAGTTTCGAGTTCGTTGGATACGGCGCGCCGTACGGAAGCACCTTTGTTATTTTTTATTTTTTTTAATTTAACTTAATTTTGAGCATTAAATGCCAGCGACAGACAAAATTAGTAAATTATTACTGTACAGAAGTCTGGGTTCAATTTCCAGAAACAAATTACCTCCATACCACCGACATTTTTATTAATATCCAAAGTTTAATACAAATTATTAATTATACCCAGAGTCGGATCAATTATCGAAATCTACCCAAGCCGGCCATTTTCTGGCCGGCCATGTACCCTCCCTAAGCCGGCCAGAAAATGGCCGGCTTAGTACTTTTTTTTTTTTTTTTTTAAAAACCCCAAAAACTCTATAAAAGAGCACCCAACCCTTCAGAGCTTCACACATCCCGAGGCAGTCGCCTTCAGGTAAATTTTTTTTTTTTTTTATTATTTTTATTATTATTTTTTTTTTTATTTTTTTTTTTTTTTATTTTTTTATTATTATGTTTTATTTTATAGATTAATTAATTGTTTTCTATTTAGTTAATTGTTTACTATTTAGTTAATTGTTTACTATTTAGTTAATTGTTTACTATTTAGTTAATTGTTTACTATTTACTTAATTGTTTACTATTTACTTAATTGTTTACTATTTAGTTAATTGTTTACTATTTACTTAATTGTTTACTATTTACTTAATTGTTTACTATTTACTTAATAGTTTACCATTTAACCAATTGTTTACTATTTACTTAATTGTTGACCATTTACTTAATTGTTTACCATTTACTTAATTGTTTACTATTTACTTAATTGTTGACCATTTACTTAATTGTTTACCATTTACTTAATATTTTACCATTTAACCAATTGTTTACTATTTACTTAATTGTTGACCATTTACTTAATTGTTTACTATTTACTTAATTGTTTACTATTTACTTAATTGTTGACCATTTACTTAATTGTTTACCATTTACTTAATTGTTTACCATTTACTTAATTGTTTACCATTTACTTAATTGTTTACTATTTACTTAATTGTTGACCATTTACTTAATTGTTTACTATTTACTTAATTGTTTACTATTTACTTAATTGTTTACTATTTACTTAATTGTTTACTATTTACTTAATTGTTTACTATTTACTTAATTGTTTAATATTTACTTAATTGTTTACCATTTACTTAATAGTTTACCATTTAACCAATTGTTGACCATTTACTTAATTGTTCACTATTTACTTAATTGTTCACCATTTACTTAATTGTTCACCATTTACTTAATTGTTCACCAGTCAATTGTTTACTATTTAGTTACCTGACAATTGTTTACCATTTAGTAACCTGACAATTGTTTACCATTTAGTAACCTGACAATTGTTTACCATTTTCTAAAATGTAGTTTATTTACCATGGCCTTTATTTCATTACACTATGGTGGGAAGATGCTTAATAGTGCACAAGGGGCGTATTACAACAAAGATGCATCTTATTCAGTAATGATTTCAGATGACACCTCACTTTTAGACCTGAAATCCATAGTTTACACACACACCGGTTACAACCCAGAAAGGTGTGACCTAGAATTGGCAACCCGATATTACCATCCCTCCAGCGGAAAATTTATGGTTGCGAAACTGGTAGATGAGAGTACGTGGAGAGGCATGTTTGGTTATTTGAGGTCCTCAGGGAATTTTCTAATAGAAATATTTGCTAGAAGAGTTCCGGTAGAGCCCGGGGTTGGAAGTTCGGGCTCTGGATCAGCGGCACCACATTATACCCCACAACCAGAAACCAACAGACGTGACTCCACCTTACTCCTCAACGAACCTGACCCAGAACCCTACAACTACGTCACTCCACCAGCACCTCAACGAAGACACTCAGTTGCATCCCCGCCTAGACACAATCGAGGCAGACCAAGACACTCAGTTTCAACCCCACCTAGATCCGTAAATGTGGCTGATTTACCGTTACCTCCAGTATCACCTTACCCCAGACCTGCACCAGTAGACGATGCAACATGGCCGGACTTTGAAGACATTAATGATTTACCGGAGGACGAGCTGGGGAGCGGGGATGAATTTGAGGGAGAAATGTGGGGGGATTCAGATCACTTGGAAGGTTGCGATGGAGACGGGCCGGCTCAAACAGCTGAAAGGCATACTTATGAGGGGGGGCCGCTTAGTGGCCGGACTGATACGCACCCGTTCCCAGACCTCAATGATGTTTCTGAGTTTAGAGAAGCAGATATTGGTTATTATGGGCAACGGATTAAGTACAAAGGTGAGCTGTGTGCAAACCTATATTTTAAAACCAAAGAAGACCTAATGAAGAAGGTCAGAGAGCACCATATAATTAAGAATCAGGAGTTCAGATCTCAGAGAAGTGACAGGGATCGGGTTACTCTGTTGTGCAAGGACAAGAATTGCCGTTACGAGCTTAGGGCAAAGCCGACGGGATGTGGAGACGCATGGGTTATAACTAAGCAAGACAGGCCTCACACATGTAGGACTGATAGTACGAGGGTCGACCACGAATGTCTGACGGCAGCACTCATTGCCGATGTCATTGAGAACGCCATTAAAAAGGACCCGTGTATGAGCATCCAGACGGTGGCAGACATTGTTTTGTCTGTGTATGACAAGGTGACACCTAAATACAACCGACTGTGGAGGGGCCGTGAGCTGGCAATAGCCCGGCAATTTGGGAGTTGGGAGATTTCATACAGCTTGCTGAGACCACTGTTGCTTGCAATTTGCCACAACAATCCCAACTCGATCCACCAATTTCTGACCAGCCCGGTACGGGATAAGGAAACAGGACTAATCATCCCAGGTGTTGCCCAGTTCAGAGCCGTAGCCTGGGCGTTTGGTCCATGCATTGCGGCGTTTCAGTACCTGAGACCAGTGATCAGCATCGATGCCTGCTTCTTGTCCGGGCGATACGAGGGGAGGCTTTTGATAGCTTGCGGCTACGATGCCGAGAACCAATTGTTGCCTATTGCATTTGCAATTGTACGTCAGGAGGATACGGAGAATTGGGGTTTTTTCTTACAGTGGTTGAGGAATGAAGTGCTCGGCCCGTGTAAATTTGTATGTGTCATATCGGACCAGCACAAGGGGATCAAAGCTGCATTGACAGCTGAATACGGATGGCCTCCCGAGCTCTTTGTGCACAGGTATTGTATGCAGCATGTTGCTGACAACTTAGTCACGAACTGTGGAGGAGACAGATGGTACGGATGGAGGTTCAGGGAAGGAGCAAAGAGGAAGAAGCCGAGAAGATTACAAGAGATGTTCCAAGATTTTGCTCATGTATGTCTAACTTATAACATTTCGTTTAATTATCTTATAAGAATTTTATGAAAATGAAATAACACCCATTTGTTTTTGTGCAGCAAAATCCGAAGTGCAATGCATATTTAAAGAGAGTGGGCAAAGTACGTCCTAATGATGTGATGGAGCTGTCCAATTATGAGAAAATTTTCCAAACCTGTGACGGAGGATACCGGTTTGGTATCATGACAACAAACGGCTCCGAGTCGCTCAACAATGTCTTCCGAACGAGTCGTAGATTGCCTGTTTGTGCCATTGTGGAGGATACGTTCTACACGTGCAACAGATGGTTTGTTCAGCGGCGTCAGCGAGCAATGGAATTACAAGACAATGGACAGGTTCTGTCTGACCGGGTTTTGCAGAATATCAGAAAACATTGGGAGAAAGCTGGAAAAATGCGGGTGGTGCGTTACACGCAGGGCCAAGGTCAGTACCAAGTTTCAGGCTCAAATGAGTACGTTCCTTGCACCCGTAGCGACATGGGCAACATGGAACCCACTCACAGGGAGTTTATATATATTGTGACGCGCGGTCCCGACAGACAAATGGAATGCACTTGCAGAGGTATCCAATTAACATCTATTCCGTGCGCTCATGTCTTAGCTGTTTGCCGTGACCGAAACTGGCAAGAGGACGACTTTGTTGCAGACTGGTATAAAACACCCTATCTTGTGAGCACTTGGAACCATGTGTTCAATCCAATTGGAAATATGGGAGACTGGCCTCCTAATCCTGGAGACAGAATCCTTCCGAGTAGTGGTTGGATTAGGAAGGGGAGGCGAAAACACACCCGTCATGTAATGACGATGGATGAAATGGAAGGTAGACGAAAGGGGCATCATCCTCGCCGTTCCACTTCCGATAGGCAACGAAGAGGTGTGTAACATTCATCCAAAATTATTTTTCTTTTCAATTTATACCAACTTACTAAGTAATACATGCAAATGCAGAGGCACGAATCGCAGCAAATGCGGCAGAAAATGAGCGAGTAATGGCGTCAGGAAGTGGGTCCGGAGGGTCACGGCGTAGCACAGCTACGAGCCGTTTAGATGCAGCTGATATGTATGCCGAAGCAATGGGAGAGGCGGTTGCCATGGGAGGAGAGGCGGTTGGGGTGCAAGGGGAGCCATCTGCCCAACCGAGGAGGTCCACTACTAGACGCACAACAAGAGCATCTACAAGCCAAGCAGGGCCATCTGGAGCCCAGGCCGGCCCATCTACAAGCCAAGCCGGGCCATCTGGAACCCAAGCCGAGCCATCTACTGAGCAACCAGAGCCACCTGCTAGGCCACCTCGTAGGTCATCTTTCGCAAGTGGTTTACTTCGGAGATTACCTTTTAGACGTAGCAATAATAGGTGATTTGTATGCATGTTGTAAAAAATATGTGGACTCTATTTGCAATTTGTGTGTACTTTATTATTTTATACGAAACTTAGAAATGAAATATTTGACTTTAATAGAAATCACCTAAAACAAAAATAATGCGGTTTTTAAAAAAAAAAAAAAAAAAAAAAAAAAAAAAAAAGGTACTAAGCCGGCCATTTTCTGGCCGGCTTAGGGAGAGTACATGGCCGGCCAGAAAATGGCCGGTTTGGGTAGATTTCGATAATTGGTCCGACTCTGGGTATAATTAATAATTTGTATTAAACTTTGGATATTAATAAAAATGTCGGTCCATACCATGCCTCTTTCTCTTTGTACTGAATTATATGGAGCAACTAAACTTCAAAAATAAGAGCACTGCAAGGAATCTGAAGAAATTTATTTATTTTCACAAGTTTTCCGGTTTCCAACGATCTGTTATATGAATAGTTTATTTATTTTTTCTTTCAACTGCAGTAACGCTGTCTCTTTGAGACAGATAGAAATAGTTTATTATACAGTTGCATTATTCCTTACAGACAATAAATACATTACAGTAATGTTGGAAACTGAATAGTTGCAGCAGTCATTTTTTTAATTACTTCTTGAGTAAATAACACAAGACTCCCTCAATTCGAAAAGATCTTGTATAATTTCACTGTGTCAGTTTGTAGTTCACCAACACTTCTCTTAGGTCTTAGCAATCAATAAATAAGGAACAAAACCTGAACTTGGTAATAAAGCCAGAGAATTGGTTCAGTATAATAGCATTTTTGTATGGATTGTTTTTGATCTTTTTATAATTTTGTACAGTACTTCTTAATAGGAGTGTTCAAATAATCAGTTCGGTTGAAACCAAAGTTAAATAACTAAACCAAATTATCGAAAAATATACATTTTCATACACAAGTTATTCGATTTCATATAAAATATGTAGATGCTTTAAAATATTTATACAAAATGAAATAAAGAAAATAATAATTGAACCAAACAAAATATAATCCATACTAGAATCATTATAATTCAAATTAGATCCTCCCAAAAGGAAGATTTTCCAACTTCTCCCTCTAGGTGCTACACCATTCTATCTAGATGAGAGGGATCCTCAACCTCTTTGGATGGCTCGATCTCACCGATTTATGGTTCACCCTTGGTAGAAAGCTGATATGAACAGCAAGGAGCATAATTCATATTGTATCACGGCATGGAGTTCGCTCGGTTCGATTTGGTCAGTTTTGAAAAGTTTAACCGAACTAATCCATTTAACTGAAATAATTCAAAAATTCAACCGAACCGATCCATTTAAGCCAAAAACCCAATCTATTTAAACCGGAAATTTCGGTTCGATAGAAAATCGAACAAATTGAACCGTTTGAACACCCCTGCTTCTTAATTATTTTAAAAAAAATTAGCACATGCATTTTATTTTATTTATTTATTGAGTAAAAATTGGAAGTCAAGACACCCAATTATTTAATATTCATAAGAAATATGTCGAACCTGTAACCTCTCACACGGAAAATATTATCTTAGTCACTAGACCAAAAGCTAATTCTCAAACATATATATTTTATTACAAGTTCATAGTAAGTAACATCAATTTGTACCTCAATTGACAAGTTTCTAAAATAAAATTTAACAACCTGTGCGTGACTCAATAATTTTCATAACTAAATTGTTCTGTACACCGCTATTGAAATTTTGTCAATTGATTTAATTATTGGGACCATACTATATATCTACAGCAAAAAGAAGGACAATTTTCCTATTAATTAGTACATGCAACGTAAAAAACAAACCGTACTGCCAAATTAAGGCAACATCATGACCAGTGTGTATTTTTTTTGAAGAAAGACATATAAGTGCATCCAAAAATAAAGCTATTTGGGAAATCTACAAAAACTTTCATGAACAGCATTTAGATGAAGAAAGACAACTCCAAACCGTACACCGAGATTAATAGATTATGATGAACTAGTATTCTTGTCTAACTGAAATGATCACATTTAATGCGGCATTATTAATTTCTCTGGTACAAGAGAAATACGGATTCCACTGTACAACTGTACAGTCTGTACGGTATGAATTACAAATGTCTCAGGCCCTAACGGGTGTTGACCCATCTGATGGGTATCGGATCCAATTTAAATTAGATTTACATGTTTTGAGACATGTAATTAACACGGTCTAACCTTTCTAAAATTGAAATGGGGCCGGTCCGTTGAGCGATGCTCGGTCAGAGTTAGTTTGATCTGCATCAAAATTTGTGTGCGTTTGATTCGTATAGATCTTACAGTTGTTTGTGCGAATATTGATGTGCATCAGATAGTTTTGATCTAGCATCGGATTGCATTTAATTCGATGCCTATCGAACCGCTCCTGATTTCTTTAAAATTTCCAATTTATAGGATTTATCTCTACTATACACGGATTTTTACGGGTTAAATCAATCGAGAAATGATTAAACTATTAACTCCATAACAACCTTGTGCGGTTTTTTAATGGGCATCAGACCAAAATATGTACAGTGTCCGATTGAAATTGCCTCATTCGCATTGAGATTCACACGAGCAAATTTAAATGTACACTAATTTCGATTGTTCTGTAAATTTATACCGTCCGTACCAATATCGAGGTCAAGTATCGGACGAATTTCAGTTTGATGACCATGAGAACCCCTTCCTCTCTCAAATTAAAGTGTGTTATTCTCATCTCCTACAGTTTGAACAGACAGCAACAGCATTATTTGCAAAGGGGGCTCACAATGGCCTAGTGGCTGCACCTAAGCTATTTTATGGATCAATCAATCAATGGATGGAGCATCATAGAAATGTTGCCAAATGAAAAATTAAAATTAAATAAAAACTTGAGCTGTTGAGCAGATGATCTACTCTTAATGATTCAATGATTTTGACCTAACCTTTGATAAGCATTAGTCTTATATTGTTCTTAGCTGTTTTCTGCCATTATTTGTTAAAATCAACGGATAACAAACAAATCAATTACTAATAATCGCCATATAAAATGCTCATTAAATATATCTTGCTGTCATTGTAGATGTTATATTAACTAAATGATTAAAAATTAGAGTTTGGCTAATGTACTTCAAGAAGTAAGTGTCATGTTTTACCTTATGTCCATATTTTTATTTTCAGAGTTCAAATAGTCGATCAGAACCATTCAACATGATTTCCGTGTTAAAATGTCCTTTGAAATCTAAATTTTATATTATTTTTAGAATTTTTTTACTGTTTTTTAGATAGGTAGAAAATCCATCGATTATGAAGATTCTGACCATCAAAAAAAGAAAAATCTTTTATCTATCTAAAAAAGTTCGAGAAAGAATTACTTGAAAAAGAACTAGATTTAGATCAAGAAGAACTAAATTCACAAGAAGAGAAACTGGATAAAATGGATGAAGATAAATAGATTTAGATCAAGAGGAAATAAATCAAAAGAATCAACAAAATACGAAGATTTACAATAATCCTCTATTTGACGAAGATAGTAAAAAAAAATTAAAAATGTAAAATTTGGTCTCCAAGTACATTCCAATGATATTTACTCCATGAAGCACAATAGCCCAACTCAAAAAATGATATGTGATTAACTTATTTTGTAATATTGCATCATATTTTATTTCGTAAAATAGTTTTTTATTCACGTATTTATCCGATAAATAAGTTCATAAAAAATAATTCTTATTTATACCTCAGTAAAGCTAACTAAAAGAATTTCCTCCGTGCTTGTGTTCTTGAAATTGTATGAATGGAATAATAAGACAATAAAAAAGGTAGCTTTTTCTTTTTTTTTTCCTTCCCGGCAAGGCAAGAGAGGTGCTCTAAAAAAGCTAATGAAAAAGGAATTTATTTGCTTTGCTTCTTTCAATGAGATTCATTTGGAATGTTGACATCCCTCATCCCTGGCTTCATTTTTATTTAGACAGATAAAAAGTGAAATTAGGAACAAAAAAAAAATGCCTTCTCGTGAAGAATGAAGAAGATCTTCACAGTGAAGGAAGTTCAAGATACTAAGTCCGATGTCTAGTTGAGAAATTTTTTATCGGTAGTAATTAATAGAAAAAAAGAGAGAGAAACAGAAAGAGTACAGTAGTATTTATATTGGTAGTAAGATCGGTAGCAATTCTACTGATCTTAACTTCTTATTTTTTAATATGATGTATAGATGGAGAGAATTCTTATATTTGAATTCTAGTAAAATATGAAAAGTTTTTCAAAAAATAAATGGAATGTTTTTGATATATCTAAATTTTAAGGTACTTTATCTATTTTTGTAAAAAAAATATTTTACTAGAAAAAATTAAAAGGAAAAAAAACTGGTTTGGATCGGTAAAATTCCTACCGATTCAAACTTTTTTATTTAAAATTGGTAGAAATACTATCGATTTTATTACCAACATAAATACGTACTACTGTACTTTTTCTGTTTCTCTCTCTTATTTTCTATTAATTACTACCGATAAAAAATTTCCTCTCTTTGAATATCGTTCGATCGACAACAAGATAGTACGGACAGTTTTTGAGTTTGTGAAAATCATATACACACAAATCTCAATGCGGATAAAAAAGATTTGACTCGACAAAAGAAAGAATTTATTATGAATCTGATGACTAATTACATAATCAAAATAGTTGGTGTATTTAAAACTCAACCAAAATTATTCATAAATATTTTAAGAGTCGAAAATTTTGATTTCAGCTTATCTCAAGAAAGTTACTAAACCAAAAGAAAGCAAGGAATTTAAAGGTGATGGTGACCAAATGCGGGCCGTGTGGGACCTTTTCTCTTCTCTTGGCAGCCGAGTTGATGTAAGTCTTCTCCATTTTAAATAGAACCGGAGATCCTTTTTTTTTTAATTGTACCTCAGGTACCAGGGATGCGGACTCAAATTTGTCCGTTGTAACTTGTTAGTGTACCAATTTTCATTTCTAATCTCACAAAGGGGTATATTAAAATCCCCCAGATTTTTTAAATAGCAAGAAACGTGATCTGAGTGCGTGGGTGAAGCGGAGAAGAATTGAAAATTGAGGCGTGTAGTGGTACAACTGTGTTGGTGGGGTCAAAATCAAATCAATTCAAAAGGTAGGATTTAAAGGCGGTCTCTTTCTTTGAGTCTCCGTCAAATTACACACTCAATGGGCTCATGGACCAGAGCGCCATCTCTCATCTCTCATCTCTCTCTTTCTTCTTTAATTCAATACAAGCCTCAATGTAATTCTACAATCCTTAATTTTTTATCGGATAATTTGAATTTGAAAAGGTAATGGATGATTTGCAAAACACATGCATCCACATCTCTGTAGTCTGTAGTCTGTAGTGGTCAGTGGTCACTGATATATTGAGAACAGGAACATGTCGATTGCCGCAATACCAAGTAACGAACTCGAATATCCAATATGATATCCAATCATCCAATCATCTCGCTCTGTTTATTATCTTTGCTTTATCCATACTTCCATACTCATAACTCATCAATAAATAACACAAATATTCCACAGCAAACCCCGGATTCTCTCCGCCATGTTTTATTTTGATATTTTTTTTTAAAATTAGTGATTTTAAATGTCTATTAACAATTTCACGGATAAAAACTGCATTTACAATAAATCAATTGAACCTCATTCCTAGATCTTTATTTTGATAATTTAGTTTTAAATTTGACTAAGAAATTACTAAACTTGAGTTCAAAAATGTAGAATTGATTTTAAATAATAAATTTTAACTAACAATCTCGATTATGTTGGCAAATCAAACATTCATGATTCGATTTTCTTTTTTCTGAAATCGTCTTTAAATGATTGAGAAGTAGAAATTTTTTAAAACCTCTTAAATCTGATACGATAATTGAACTAAAAAATTGTAAGTGTAGGTTTGAAATTCTACATCGTCGAGTTTAAGAAAAATGAAAGAGCTTGCCCTATTTCTTTCTTAAAAAAACAAATTTGGCTCGATAAATAGACTAATATTTATAGTTCGGATTCATCATTCAAAATAACAACATAATAATATTTATGCGAAATTCGTGATCTTTATAGCTTTATTTTATATATCTATGTTTATTTTTTTTCCTTGATGTATCTTAACGAAAGATAAAAAAGAATTTGATTCGATCAAAATAAAAGGAATCCGGATAATGACAAACATGTGATAGTAAATGTCGACAATGACAAACATGTGTTAGTAAATGTCGGTAATTGTTGGAGATCAGATTTCAGGCAAAATGAGCTATTTTTTGAAATCTCCATATTCTTACATTAATGTAGAGTTTTTGATGATTTGGATTCAATTTTGATGAAATTTCAATATAAAATTGATGAAAATAGAGGCAAGATGTCTGGAAAATGATTTGTAAGGTTTGTGGCCAGATTTTTTTTTTAAAAAAGGCCAAAGGCATGTTATGATGGTTAGATAACGGTACACATTTTATTAAAAAGAATAAAGGACAACAATTATGCGTGGAGTTGTTTTTGACTCTATTGCGGTGTACTGCATGAATTAAAAATTGTTTTGTGAAAATTGTGCACCCATTAGGTAAAATGAATTGTATTAGGTACTGCTGTATGGTTAAAGAAAAGAGGAGGGTTCCACTGCACTATCTTTTGGTGCACCTAACGTGCACCCTCTCCTCATATTTTCATTTTCAAAGTTCAAATAGTCGATTCGAACCTTCCAACGTGTTCTTCATATTAAAATGTGCTTGGAGACCAAATTTTACATTTTTTGGAAATTTTTTACTATTTTTTCAGAATTTTTGATTAAACTAAACAATAATTTGAAATTCAGCAAAGTGATGATTTTCAAAAATTCTGAAAAAATAGTAAAAAATTTCCAAAAAATGTAAAATTTGGTCTCCAAGCACATTTTAATATGAAGAACACGTTGGAAGGTTCGAATCGATTATTTGAACTTTGAAAATGAAGATATGAGTTTTGAGTACACGTTAGGTGCACCAAAAGAGGGTGCATTGGAACCCTCCTCTAAAGAAAATTACTCATAATTCTAAAAGAAATGTAATAAACTAATAAATAATAAGATGGAATAAATATTTGTTCATTTATTCATTTCCTTGAATTGATGCCTTATAACAGAGTCAATGGTTCATTTATATATACAGATTGTGATTCTTTCTGGGTCAAATGAATCTAAATCTCACATTATTTTGTCTAATTTCATTTATTCTAATCATAATATATCATATTTCATTTAACACAAGCAACAGACCGTTTAGCATCTCTAGAAATAAGGGAGGGTAAAACCGGAAATTATCATATATTAATATATCACATTTTTAATCTCACACTTTTGCACGACACAGCATGTTGCTTTTGTGTAATGATTTAGGCAAAACGAGAAAATAACATGCTAAGTAAAGAATAAAGTGTTACCAAAACGAGAAAGCAAGATATTTTCTTCTTTTGGATAAGCAAACTTTTATCATCATAATATCTCCGCAATTTCATTAAAAAGACAGTCGGTACTTGCTATTACAGTGTCGAATTTTTGTCACAAACTTTCCCTGTGCTCCGTTATGGCACCAAAATTTCCATGTGATTAGCCTATAGCCCTATACTCTTTTTTTTATTTGGATTAGACTCTAGTCACGAACCACGATCGAATGCTATCAGAATCTTTGGTACCGTGCCTAAACAACACCGCGGTTTTTAACTTGGCGTGAAAATAAGTTACGCGACGGTCCAATAGACCTGCCACGTCAGATAAAAGCGACATTTTGTAAAAGGCCGTAAATATGTTACGTGGGTGATAGTGTGATTTTCCATTTTGAACTGAGGCAGGGCAATATCCATGACCCAGTGGTGAGTTTTCATGTTTGGTCGGACAAAGCGGAGTGCTTTGTCTTTAACCTAAAAGTTTTTTCATACAAGCTGCACCTGGATCATGACTGGGAGAACACCGGTGGTTATATCTGACTAATGGGACCCCACTGTCATAAGCATAAAATTTCTTTAATCATGAAAAAAGCCGGGATTGAAGTATCAGTTTCCAATAGGCGTACTTTTTCCTGAAAAATCAAATCACTCTGTGGTCCCCGTAGCTATAGGGAAAAGAAAAGGAAATTAGGGTTTTGATTCTTGCACATCAAACCCAAAGTTGTTAATTTATTTTTCAAGCATAACTTGCTAGTTTTTTAAAATTTGATTGTGCTTGATAGTTGCCGAAATTTTTATTAATATCCAAAGTTAATTACAAATTAATAAATATACCCAGAATTAGTGGAAATTTCGAAAAATGTCCAAACCGGCCAGATTCTGAACATAAATCTAAACATAAAATAATTTTGAAAATATCCAAATTTCGAAATAACAATAATAGTACAACATAAAATCTAAACAGAAAATATTAAAAAAATAAAAAAATTTGAGGAAACCGGCCAAAATCTGGCCGGTTTGGACATTTTTCGAAATACCCACTGATTCTGGGTATATTTATTAATTTGTAATTAACTTTGGATATTAATAAAAATGTCGGGATAGTTGAAACTTACACCAGCACTTTCTCATGCTCTCATTAATTATGATAACCTTATTTTATTAATGTATCAACTAGTTGGTGGATAACTGCTGATGAGCAAGTTGCATTAAAATTTATGATAAGTTTGATAAGTACAATTATTCAACTAAGTAATACTTTATTCGTTAAAAGTTTGAGTGTCGCTGTCTGACCTATTCAGTTTGATTTTCAATTAATTCAACTGTTTGTTTGAAAAACGAGACCACTAGAAATTATAAATTAAGAGAAAAGGAGGGTGAAATTGCAAAAATGTCAAGAAACTATTCAAATTCCCGTACTCCAGGAGGAATTGACGAGTGGGTCCCAGCTGTCAGTAATAAGAAGGTAAGTGCAGTTTCTTCACATCCTCCCAGGTACCTGACTCAACACAATTGAATCGGACGTTCTAAAATTGTTCATTTTCACTTAGCACGAATCTCAAAGCATAAATAATACTGACCCCAGGTGTCATCCCGAGTAGGCACCGGCTGGGAGTAAATCTGGGCCATCCGTTTCAATTGTGTTGAGTCAGGTACCTGGGAGGATACGGATCCCACCGCCCGGTGGGGGTTATAATTTTATCTGAGATTGTCTTTTTTCACTCCGACTCTCTCTCTCCAATTCTCCATCACACCACTCTCCTCAGTCCTCTCCTCTCCTTTTCTTTTCGTACCAACTGCTTTCTCTCTCTTCCTCTCTCCAGAGAATCTCAACCGAGTGAGGGTTTTTTGCAAAGCGATTTCGCCTCCGAATCGGCTTCTCACTTCTAGTGCAGGTTCTTCCTTTTAATTTTAAATTTCCTCTCTCTATCGGTGGTTTTTATTTGGGAAATTTCATTTATTAATTTCGTATTGTCGCTGTGCGTTCAACGAGAGGCTATTATCTTCGGAGACTTTGTATTTTCCTTTTTATTTGAAGAAATACTTTACTAGTGGTTTTGGATTTTTTTGGCTAATACTTCGGTAATATTTCTTTGAGTCCGTGAACAATTTAATTCCATTTATATTTTTTGTTTCGTTCTGAGTTAATTGGAAACAAGTCACGCTATCAAGAAAAATTCCTTCTTTGTTTTGGCTAATTTTTTTATTTTAGCCAAGCGATAGAGGAATAAACTTCTGATAGGGCAATTTTATTAATTTTTTCCTTTTTTTTTGTCATGATGCTTTTTTGTTTTGTTTTTTCCCCTTTCGTTCTCAATTTTTTAGGAGTGTGTTGGGGAGGACTTGCGATAATGGGGGGGGGGGGGGGGGGGTTTGGTTTTTTTTTTTTTTTTTAAATCATCAGTAGTGGCTTTTGATTAATTGATTCAGATTGTTTTTTAGATTACCTGTGGTTTTGTTGCTGTTCATATTTTAATTATGATGAAGCAATTAATTAAAATAATAACAAAAACATGTATAAAAAGTAAATAAATGAATTGTGACAAAGTTTTACTAATGACACTACATTGGTACAGTCTATTTATTGCTTTATATAACTCCACCAAGTCCTCAATTGTATAAAATTTATTGAAATTTCTCTAGTAAAACTGAATATAAAAGAACATTCACAGCATCATAAAGATCAGTTACCAGGTAGCAAAATGTCTTATAAACATATCTGCAAGGGCAAGGAAAAACATTGTAGAAGCATAGATTTCCTTTCTGCTTTTCCTCTTAGGAAATGGGTCGGACCTTCTGCAGTTGGACAGGCTTAAATTAAAAGTTTTTGATATTGTGCCTAAAATGATGATATTGCATCTTAATAACGTCATGCTTGCTAAGTAAGAGGTCATGTAATGCATAATTAAATTAGAATGTGTACTGTTTATTATGTAAAATTGTTGGATATTACAAAACTAATATGCACTTGTTTGACTTTGAGTAAGCCTCTCTGTAAATGTTAGCACTTTCTCTAGATAATAATTAATAATAACAAAATTCCTTGTGAACAGTAGTTTTGGTTTGATTAACAGTACATACTGAAACAAGAAATTTTTAATGCAGAACAAGTAGATTTTTTTAATTACTAATCCACAAAATCTGTATTGTTTAATTGAGTGCATCTCTCCCACAAGTGTTTAAAACTGTTATTTCTTTATTCCTCTTTTCTATTTATCGACTCCATATTATCCATTTCATTTCTCTGTTTCCAGTCTTGAAGCATGTCCGACACTGGCGGTAGTAGAAGGGGACGGGGGCGTGGGGCCTCGCAGCAGTCTTCCAGAGGTCGGGCCCCATATCAGCAAGGAGCAGGTGGCAGAGGGGGCAGGGGATGGGCCCAAGCCCAAGTACGTCCTCAGCAGGTCCAGCCTCGTCCTCCGGTTCAGCCTCAGCAACAGCAGGGAATTTACAGGGCTGATGTGGCAGCTGGAAGGGGGGCCCAGCCCTACCATGTGGGTCCCATGAGCCAGCAGGCTCCCGAGCTGCACCAAGCAACGCGGGCTCCGACTCCGCCTCTACAGCTTCCACTTGAGGCCACAGGTCAGTGTTGTGATTAGATTGTATTTTTAGGTATTTTCTTGGATCTGATTGCAAATTTGTGGAAGTATATATCCTTTTAGTTCTGGTTGGGTCTAGCCCTAGGACTTTCACAATGTATGAGAAATTTTTTAGTTTTAGGCGAATTGTGGCACTGAGATCAATGTAGGGAACATTTTGCTAATTTCAATTTATGGGTTAAAATGGATAATTTCTTTTTGGCTGTGGTAAGTGGTTGGGACGGGGATATGATAACAACATAGGCGATTTTCCATTTCCTTTCTCTTCTTTTTCTGTAAATTTCTGTTGGGGTGGGGGTGAGGAGTTGAAACTGTGTCCCCAAATATTTGATATAACTTTGATAAAGTTATATCAGGGACAAAAGCAAAAATTTGATTGTGGCTGGGGGTTGGACTAACTACTCATAAGTTTTAGAACATAATTAATTATTGAATTCTTCTTTGCCTAAAACTCATAAGAATTTTACTTGTTGCACAGATGCTCCATCTCCTACGGCTCAGGTGGTTGAACAGTTTACACAGATGTCTGTTCAAGGCGAGGCCAGCTCAAGCCAAGCTGTCCAGCCGTTGGGCCCACCCGCAACTGTAGCGGGCCCAATTGTTCCAGTTGCTTCGAGCAAGTCTATGAGGTTTCCTCTGCGGCCTGGGAAGGGCAGTATTGGCATAAAATGTGTTGTCAAAGCAAACCATTTCTTTGCTGAATTGCCGAACAAGGATCTTCATCACTATGATGTTAGCTTCTTACTTTCTCCATGGGTTTACACCACCAGTTTTAAAATATTCTTGTTGTGCGTCTCAGTTGGGTTCAATTGATACTGAATGAACTCTCGATTGAGATGTAGTTGTTTAATCGTGTTGTCCAACTCTGGATTCGATTAAGTTTTACAAAATGGCATACCATTGCTTAGTTGCCTAATCTAGGGTTTGCTGACCTTAAACTCAGTCTCATTCAGCCAAAATGCAAGTGATGAAATTGGAACCTTTTCAAAACTAGTACAACATTTGAGTATTTACTGTTCTTATCTTCGCTTTTCCTGTGTCAGTGAGCTATTTTACATTTCTGAACAGGTGTCAATGTCTCCGGAAGTGGAGTCGCGCATCGTTAACCGTGCAGTGATGCATAATCTGGTGAAACAGTACAAAGAGTCACACTTGGGAGGCCGCCTCCCGGTTTATGATGGCCGCAAGAGCTTGTACACTGCTGGTGCACTCCCTTTCATGTCCAAACAATTTGACATTACATTAATAGACGAAGATGATGGGAGTGGCTCGGCCTCAGGGTACTTATTGTTCTTGACAGCCGTATTTTGTTAATATTATTATTTTCATTTGAAGTGAATTATATAGATATTGTTCATACTGCATACCATCGTAGCCATATCGTACCTTATCCAGTAGGGGGGGGGGGGAAGAAACACCATGCACCTCTACTACTTACTGGATGATCCCTAGTTTTGGTTTGGAATTACCCTGATTTCTCATTATAGTCTGTTTTGAATTTGAGAAAGTTGGGGTAGGTTGGGGGAATGTTGGAACAAGAGAGTTTTGTGATAAATAGTTCTAGGGATGGATGGGCACACGGTTTTAATGGCCCCGTAGGAACACATATTGGTCTTGTTGCCTCCACCGCAGATTAATGTTCCTGCCAAGGCGCCACCAATGTGCTTCTAGATTTTTGTTATTAACCCTTGTTGGATCTTACATAACTTTCTGAGCTCATCTATCTTTCTTGTGCAAATATACGAGGTCTTTTTAGCCCATATAATATAACAACTATAATTGTATAGAGGGCTCGGTTGTTATTTGGTCGTATATATGCCACTTCATTGGGCATACCGTCGGGGTTTGTAAATGATCATATTTTGTATGATTGAAAGACTCATATATACACATTTTTAATTCTTATTTCAGGAGACAGAGGAGCTTTTCGGTGGTGATCAAGCTTGCTGCACGCACTGACCTTCACCCCCTTGAGTTGTTCTTAGCTGGCCGTCTGGCTGATGCGCCCCAAGATGCTTTGCAAGTACTAGACATTGTCTTGCGAGAGTTGCCTACCTCTAGGTAGTTGATTAATCCCAGTAATGTATTAATATAAATCAAGCTTCTTTCAATTATTTGTTCTTTGAAATTCTTTGGTTCTTTATAGGTATGCATCCATCGGCCGCTCTTTCTATTCTCCTGGTTTGGGGAGTAAGCAGACACTTGGTGAGGGTTTGGAGAGCTGGCGTGGGTTTTACCAAAGTATAAGGCCTACTCAGATGGGGTTGTCGCTTAATATTGGTATATACATAAACGTACATCTATTCTTTTTATAATAGTTGCTTTGTAGTGTCATCTGTGCAGTATTATAACTTGCCACATATTCTTGCCATGTTAGATATGTCGTCAACTGCCTTCATCGAGCCTTTACCAGTGATTGAATTTGTATCACAACTTTTGAATAGAGATATTCAGGGAAGACCTTTGTCTGACTCTGATCGAGTCAAGGTAGATCTCACTTTTGATTACTCTCAAGTCTTAACTTCACTTTTCTTTGGAACTTCTCTAATTTACATATTTGAATTTTTTTTTTTATTAATTGCAGATAAAAAAGGCACTGAGAGGTGTGAGGGTAGAAGTTACCCACCGTGGTAACATGAGGAGGAAGTATCGCATAACTGGGTTGACAGCCCAGGCCACTAGAGAGCTAACGTAAACATTTTTAAATGCAAAGTTGTTCCTGAAATCTCAAGAAAGAGAATGATGAAACCACCACATAATCAATACTGTTCTAGTTGGACATTCTTAATTAGATAGAAAACATAAAATGAACAGTAAAACAACTTGCATGTACTTTTACAGTTGTACGGGGTATGCAAAATGATCTATATATTCATAAAACGTGGTATGCAATTTTCTATTTACATGGTAGTTTTAACTATTGTCTTGTGAAACAGGTTCCCTGTAGATGAGCAAGGCACCATGAAATCGGTGGTGCAATATTTTCAAGAGACATATGGCTTCACAATTCAGCACACTTACCTTCCTTGCCTCCAAGTAGGAAACCAGCAGAGAGCAAATTACTTGCCAATGGAGGTGAGCAAATTACTTGCCATTGAAACAGGTTCCCTTTTATTTTAATTCACCCTCTTTTCCAAAAATTATACAGAATTTGAGTCTCCTCGTGCTTTTGGTAAATTAAAACTATAGGTGTGCAAAATAGTGGAGGGACAGCGGTACACCAAGAAGCTAAATGAGAGACAAATAACTGCCTTGCTTAGAGTCACCTGCCAGCGCCCTCAAGATAGAGAGCAGGATATTATGCGGGTAATTTTTAATTCTGCTCTCCCTCTTTTTTCATTTATGTCCTTTCTTTCTTTTATGTCCTTGCTTCTTTTATGTCCTTGCTTTCTTTTTTCCTGAAAATGGGCTTATGAAATTGCGATGGATGCTTACACTAATCTTGTTTACTTTGCTGTTAGACGGTTCACCACAATGCTTACCAGAATGACCCCTATGCAAAGGAATTTGGTATCAGGATCAATGATAGGTTGGCGCAGGTGGAGGCTAGAATTTTACCTGCTCCAAAGGTACGTTCTTAAATTTTATTCATCTTGAGGATATCGGTACCACATATAGCATTGAGTTTGAAAATGACAAAAGAAAACTTTTGTTTTACTTAGTCATAACACTGAATTTGTAAACAAAAATGTTGAAAGCATATTTATGCATGGAAAAGGCCCACACAAGTCTAATATATTTCAATATTACTGCTTTTGTCTTATTGAAAAATATTATTATCCTGGTCTGGCAGCTCAAATACAATGACACAGGGAGAGAGAAAGATTGCCAACCAAGAGTCGGCCAATGGAATATGATGAATAAGGTAATACTGAATATTATTGGATAAAATGTGCCTCATCTTATTTGTCTGTTGTTTGCTGAAACTGATAATATGCTTTTGCATATGGTAATGTTCTCTGTTTTTTTTGCTTGTAATTTACAGAAAATGTGGAGTGGCGGGAAAGTGAAGAGCTGGATTTGCATCAACTTTGCACGTAATGTACAAGATCAAGCTGCTCGTGGATTCTGTCATGAGCTTGCTGTCATGTGCCACACTTCTGGAATAGTAAGCCCCCCTCCCCCCTATTTTCACAATTTCACTCTCCAGATATATATTTTTTTATTAACAAATTCATTCAGGGCTTGATAGTTAGCCTACTACTCATATGCTAGAGCTCTTGATCTTCAACACTAATTATGGACACACTAGTAATTAGGGCCATTATATCACAATCTATATTGGATGTACTGGCTAGTCATATTAGGTGCCATTAGTGCTGTCTGGTCCTGTATAAGATGGTAAAACACTAATTTGGGATTATGTCCAGTCTTGATGTTTAAGCCTCTATCCATGTGAGATGCTAAACAAACAAAATGTCTCTGATAGATTGATAAGTTGAAGAGGTTTCACAAAGAAGTGAAAAGTAAAATTGACAAGGTACAAAAAGTAGTAATTATTGAAATGAGATATATCCCACTAATATATTTCTTGTGTTGATCTTGAAAATATCGTAGGATTTTGCACTTGAGCCAGTGCTACCCCCATTGAGTGCACGACCTGATCAATTGGAACATGCTCTGAAGGCACGGTACCATGATGCAGTGGTCAAGTTGCAACCTGAGAGGCGCGAGCTCGACTTGCTCATTGCTATTTTGCCTGACAATAATGGAACCCTCTATGGTACTCTTTCTATCTGCTTTTCTGCCTATATTCATGTTGTGCCCTTGCAAAAACTATTACAAAGTTGCATATCTATAAGAATCATCTTGCATACTATATCACACAACATTTAAAGAATTGTTTAAATTACTTGCAAGATTGCCAAACTATGCTCCTTTACTGTTCCTCCAGAAGGATATGTTGTGTTTATATATTTCTAATTTTTCTTGTCACAAGTAAGATATTATTGAGTAAAGATGGGCAATTGTTGGCAAGATAATTTTTTTTGTTAGCGCTGTACAATTACCTGCTAACTGGAGATTTGAAAAAAAGTAGTAGTTTTAATTGTAGAAGCAAATGCTATTCTTTGAGGGAAACTATTAAGTGTCATAAAATTTATACAAGTAAAAATACCCCCACTTGTTTGGGACTAAATGCTTGGTATTTGTTGTTGTTGTTGTATAAATATCTGAGTGTTCCCTTTCCCTTTTCTGAATTTAACAGGTGATCTGAAACGCATATGTGAGACAGATCTTGGGTTGGTATCACAGTGCTGTCTAACGAAGCACGTGTTTCGCATGAGTAAACAATACCTCGCCAATGTTGCATTAAAGATAAATGTCAAGGTCTCAAATAGAAAAATGTTGTTAATTCTTGTCTGTTCTTTTACTTTTCTTGGATCAAATGAGTTTATTTCTTTGTTCTGTTTATTCGATTAAAGGTTGGGGGTAGGAATACTGTGCTGGTTGATGCTCTCTCGAGGAGGATTCCACTTGTCAGTGACAGGCCCACCATAATATTCGGCGCTGATGTCACCCATCCTCATCCTGGCGAGGATTCAAGCCCATCTATTGCTGCTGTACGAAAAAATGTTTTAATTTTTTTATTTGTTATGCAGTCCCTGTAAATTCATTTGTTCTTTAGATATGATCTGTCATAAACATTGTTGTGTTTGTATATAACTAAAAACTTAGTCTTGATCACCAGTGGCAGTAACATATTTAACTAGGTCATTTTGGAAGCAAACAATAAGATCCAACTTGCTTGAATGCGATACCTTTTACCTAATACTTGTATTATTTCTATTTCTGTCAATTAGGTTGTTGCATCTCAGGATTGGCCAGAGATCACAAAATATGCAGGCTTGGTCTCGGCTCAAGCACACCGACAAGAGCTGATACAAGATTTGTACAAGGTCTATCAAGACCCACAAAGAGGTGCTATCAGCGGTGGAATGATCAGGTGATTAAAAATATTCTTTGCTACTATTTTATTACTTCTGAAAAAAGGAAATTATTGTATGCCTAGCTTACATGAAACCCAAAAACTTAATTTTGTTATAGGGAGCTCCTCATATCTTTTAGGAGAGCAACAAACCAGAGACCCCAGCGTATTATATTCTACAGGTAAATTTTTCAAAGGACTTTTATTAGATTTGAAGTAGTTTTAATTTATTTTATCCGAGTTCAAGTTCCAAAATGATCTCTTAACAATGTTTACCTACTCCACTACCCCAAATGCAGGGACGGAGTGAGCGAAGGCCAATTTTATCAGGTTTTACTGCATGAACTAGATGCGATTCGTAAGGTTTGTGTTCCTCTTATCCTTGCATATGGGCTTGAAAACAGTGAATCGTTGGTACACATCACCACTGTGATTAGTATCATACGATTCGTAAGGTTAGTCTCATGATATGATTTCCATACCTTAGTGATGTGAAAACATTGCACATCACCAACTTTAATTAACACATTTGTGAAAAAACAAAAAGACAGAAGAACAGACCTAAAAGATTTGCACAAAGTGCACCTTCTCTTTTATTGATGTGAAATTATATTTATTTATTGTGCTTTATTTCAGGCTTGTGCTTCTCTTGAGCCAAATTACCAGCCGCCGGTAACTTTTGTGGTGGTACAGAAACGGCACCATACTAGGTTGTTCGCAAATAACCACAATGACCATTCTTCAGTTGATAGGAGCGGCAATATACTCCCTGGTTGGTGTTTTAGTTGATTCTTGTGTTTTTATTTTTTTTAATTGATTAATTGATGTTTATTTTTCAAAATACATCATGGTCTTTTGCATTTTGAATAACTTGTATTTGGTGATGCAATTTTGAAGGCACTGTTGTGGATTCAAAAATCTGCCACCCAACTGAGTTCGACTTCTACTTGTGCAGCCATGCTGGTATCCAGGTCAGCGACTTTCTTTGACTGGGTTTGATCTACGTTGTAATTTCTACGATATGTTCTTAAATTGAACTTTATATAGTTAGCAGCCAAAAGAAGATGCATTTCATTGTAGTTCTCTACTGTATCTTTTTCAAGAAATATTCAGCTATCTATCTGACGTTTCTGTTCACAGTTTTGTGTGAAGTATGGATTGCATGACACATGCAGAGTTTTAAATTCATGGTACTTTAAAACAGTTGTGGTAATTGATTTTTTTTATTTTACCCACAGGGGACAAGCCGGCCAGCTCACTACCATGTCCTGTGGGATGAGAACAACTTCACGGCTGATAACTTACAAACCCTGACAAACAATCTTTGCTACACGTAATTCAAATATTTTCATGACAATTTTATGTAGTTTTTTTGATATAATGTTTGAAAGTCTCTGAGTTTTTTTTTTATGTTTCAGCTATGCAAGGTGCACAAGATCTGTCTCAATTGGTGAGTCTATTGTTTTATACAAAAAGAAAATAAGCCTATTTACTGTTCGGGTCATGTCGGCCATCAGACTCATTAGTTTCATATATATGATTTGTTTGACATATCATGCACCTTGTACAATTTTTCATGCAGTTCCACCAGCGTACTATGCTCACTTAGCTGCATTCCGAGCACGGTTTTATATGGAGCCAGAGACGTCGGACAGTGGGTCCATGCCTTCTGGCCCTCCTGGACGTGGTGCGGGACCTGCTGGTGGATCGAGGTCCTCACGGGTCCCTGGGGCTGGTCCAGTCAGACCCCTCCCTGCACTTAAAGATAATGTGAAGCGGGTCATGTTTTATTGCTGATAAAGCTGTTTATAATGTGTAGGAATGAAGATACCTTTTTAAACTAATATTTATTTGCGTTTGTGTTTTGTAAGTACTAGTGTGTTTTACTTGAATGTATGACTGTTAGGTTAATAGGTGTGATTGGTGGTCCTTTGTGGTAGGTAACTAGGTATCCTGTTGTTGGAGATTAAGACAGCTGATGTGATGACCATGTCTTTTTCGAATATGAATTCGGTAAACTATGCCAGCACTCTTTAGTTAACTAGATCTCTTATTACGTGGTTTCCATGCTTTGTGGTCTTGTAAAATTCTTCGGTTGGATCCCTTGATTGCCTCTACGTAAATTAGATAGCAACATTTTTTTTGTATATGTACAATGCTACTAGAAATGCTGCAAATAGGAGGAATCAAACATATGTACTTGTTTGGACGCTAAATAGCTGTAGCTGCTCATTATTTCGGGTATTGTTATACGAAGTGATTTCCTGTACTTGGCAGTCGCTTTCAATTTTTTGTTTACCAAAAAGGCTTTTGCACTTGTACAGGAGATATTCAGACGACTTGATTATTTAAAAGGAGACACAAATGCGTGCCTTGCAGATCTAATAGAGCAACATTTTTTAGAGCAATGAACACTCATTAGTAACATAACAGGTATCACTTCTTTAAAATCAATCAACAACATAAAAGAATTCCTCTCAAATCCTCTCATTTACAAATGAACAATCACGATTTTTTCTCAACTGTACACACAATCAATCAACAACATAACAAGAACCAATAATAGTTCATACACACGTATATTTTTTGTACACATTCTTCTTTGCTTCAAGATGTATTCCTTCTTGTCTTGGAGACACGAAACTTCGGTGCAAGCAGGTCCCCAAAAACACTAAGAATCAAATTCAGAGTCAGATCGAGCGATAAGATAACTAAAATTTGAGTAGAATTATGGTAATTTTCTGCACTTTGAGATGTTGTATCTTACCTTTGTAGGCGTGATTGCGTCCTTCTGCATGTAGAAAATTTATCATCATCAGTCATTTGCTTTGCTTTGGTGTTTTCTTCGGAAAAATTTTTAAGAGGGGGCACACTTGCCTTTCTTTTGGCTGCTTCGGTAAACCAACTGCTGTTTTTCCATTTACAGTAATAGCAGTGGCTGTGCTGGTTCCAGCGGCCGCTTGTTGAGCTGGATCAATTGGCATTGGCACTGCTTTTGCCTATGAAAAGAATTTGCAATAAATCAGTAATGGAAATTACTTTGATTCCATGAAAAAACAAAAACTTGAGTTCTATTGACTTTCTCAATGTACCAATCTGCGGAACTGGAGATTGTAGAAGAGTTGGAGATACCGCTGTTTGGCTAGCTTCTCCTCTTTGTTCAACAGCCTCCAAAAACCATATATCGATCCCATGTTTAGCACTCTAGTTGCATATATCTTCCATGTATAGCTACACATGAAGTAGACAGAATTTAACAGTTTTTTAGTTAAAAAGAGACGAGATTTTTGTACGGAAGAATCATAGTACGAGTTAATGTTGAGTGTGTACCATTCCATTATGCGTTTAAGACCATCGGTGGAAACCTTATTCCAATAGCTGGGATCATCCCTGCATTTTTCGAAGAAGTCTGCAATTTTATTACTTGACTCATCGCCGTTCAAGGGGTTAATATGGAAACCCGAGACACCGTCGACTATGATCTCTGCAGGGCCGCCTTGGTTCGTTGCAAAGGTTGGAAGGCCACAGTTCATTGCCTCAATAACTGTCAACCCAAATGCTTCATACAAAGCAGGCTGACAAGAAAATAAACATGGAGGGGGGGTTATTCACACTCTTATGCAGTTTTATCATTATTGATTTTCTAATATTATTCTATGTTCATACCTGAACAAATGCACCCTTTGTATCAGCAATTATTCGGTACAGCTCGCTGTTGCGGTTGCGGTCAGTCTGTGCCCGGATCCATCGGATCTGACCCGTTAGCTGATACTTTTCTATCAGAAACTTCATCTTGTTGATCTCCTTGATCTCTTCTCTATCTTTTGATTTTGAAGGATCCAATAACCCAGCAACTACTACCAGGTTGACGAGGTCCCTCAGCCGCTTGTTTTTGCCGTACCACTCAACCAAACCTGTTATATTCTTGACAGTGTCGAGACGTGCCATTGAGAAAATTATGGGTTTCTTTCTGTCAGCCAGATAACCTCTGTTTATCAAACAAGAGGATAATTAGCACCGGGAAACATACAATTAGAAGTTGTACTGCTATTTCTTTTTCCCTTTTAATAAATTTGATGTCAATATAAGTAAAATTCTAATTCAAAAAAAAAAATCTGGAAAGGTTTTGCATAATATCACAAAAAATAAGGGGCTTAATTTTTTTTTTTTTGGTAATCAAGCTTTCTTACATATGCTCCTCATTTTCAACTTTGCTATAGAGAAGCTCCTCGATTTCAGGATGGAAGTTTGTAAAACGCTTCTGTTTCTGTGTGTACGGGAAGTACACGGTCTGGTCGGCACCTGGTGCAGCAATGTTGAATTTTGGGTCAAATACATTGATACCGGTTGCATACCGGCAAAGACCCGGCATGGTGAATGCGTAGTGGCTCTCGTATTGACCTGGCTTGTCCTTGCTGCATTATTAGTTGACATTATAATAAAGTTAGTGGTAGCAAACTATATGAAATGAATAACCCAATAAAACCATCATTTTCTCTCCCAGTCCAAATGGAATTTCTAGTTTAATAACTAACCTTCCAGCTATTTCCTGATAACTGCTGGTGATAATGAAATCACTAGTGTTCATAGCGATCATGTCGGCCGTGAATTGGCACGAGAAATGGTACTTCTGGTCAAGTTCCTTCCAAGTTACATCAGAATCTTCATACTTTGTTTTCTCCAGAGCATGTGCAATTGTTCCCTATTTATTTCCATAACAAAATTGAGTCATTAGCCATTGCCCTGTTGCCCCTTTGCGGTAAGAAATTGTTTGGTAATCAAGTGACCATAAATTCAATATCTCCTTGATGTATACTATGGAAGAAGTCCACAACCTTTTAAAATCATAAATAACCAAATGAAGAGGAAAACAACAATAAAAAATTATTCCTTCTATATGGAAAATTCTTTGATGGAACTATTTATTTGTTGGACATAAATTTGTCGAATTATACCTATATGGTATTTCATAAATTGTGGTGTATAAGTTCATACCTGAGTAATTCCAAGTTTGGTTGACACAAGAGAGGCCACCAAATTACCGTCGGAGTAATTACCAATAATTAAATCGGGCTTCCCCTCCATGTGGTCAACGATCGTAGCGGCTGCATCCTATAATTCCATAACATATCAGTTAGTTATTAAAGACATAGCCCACACAATTTAACCTGTACATCACTAACAGATGTTTTAACAAACCTGAGCATATCTCTCCAGGTAAGGGTATAGGTCGAAACGGGACACCCATTGACGAAGCACGCCGGTCTCAGTACGGAATGGTACGCGAAGGATGTGGGAGTGGCTTGTGCTGAAGATCGGTTCAAGTTCTTGGTTGCATTTAGTTCCTTTGGCATCTGGTATCAGCCTTGTTACCTATAGAAAAAAGAAGAAGTTTGCATGTTAAACAAATACTAGTGCTAAATCGCATATATGATATATCTATTCTTTTGGTAGATAGATGTTTACCACAAGGATTTGCGGTTTTATAGAAAGACCCATAAACTTGATTCTTTGAAGAATTTCTTCTTCAAATGCTCTTACTTGATCGAGAATGTACACCACCTGGTTCGACAAAAGATTTCAGTTGGATTTTTTCAGTAATTTAAATGAACTAAGTAGAGCTTTTATTGGTAAAGTTCAAAATCTTCATGCTTTTGTACCTGACCACCGGTGTCGGGCAAGCCGAGAACATTCTCTTGACCAAAGTAACCGTGCGGAGAAAATATGACAATATTGAAAATAGTAGGGACTCTACTGAAAAACTTGTCCAGGTTGGCTGGATCTGGTGCCTGTAGAACTTCAGAGAGGGAATTCACAGTCTCCTTGACATGCTCGGCAGTGTCACCCCATCCCTTCTCTAGTCCCCATTCCTGAAATCTGTATTTTTCAGGTGTTAGCAAGAAAAACTTATACAGTGCCATTTTACGAATTAATGGTTTAATTTTGTGTAGCTTGACAGCTCTTATAAAATAGCATCAACTTACTTATTTTCTATAAGATAAAAGCTGATATGATATGATTTTGTAGTTCTTATCCAAAATAGAAAAGTACCTCTGCTCAAATTTCTGGAAAGGTGTATTTCTTGGAAGCCCGCTTACGAAAACTTCAGCAAGAAGCAATGCAGTTTGAAGCTTGTTCACGGTATCCAATGTATCATTGATCATTAATTTCTATAAATATCAAACAGTAGCTTACTGATTAGGAGTTTGGGACAGTACCAAGTGGTATTATACAAATGGTAGTGAAATTTCACAACAACAAAAAAAACTATATAGAACTGAAATTTTTTTATGACATTTGTACAGGTTAAGAAAACTGGTAATTTAATAATTAGTTATTACTAACTTCGCCACGGTAGTTAAGTGCAAGCAAGTAGTCCAATAGGGGTTTCATGCTGTCAGGCCCCTTTGCTAGCTTAGATGACATGAATCTAGATACAAATTGCAGTCCATTTCCTATTGAAGACGGCAAAGTGAGACGAGGTGTTGACAGATCTAGCGCTCCAAAATCAACTTCAAGGGCATTATCATCCTTTGCCCTGTAATGTTGGATGCAAAAATAACACAGCTGAAGTCAATTACAGAAAAAAATCCATTTATTAGATCACCAATACATAGATAATAATTGTTTCCAAAATAATATATCCTTTAGGTATCATGAAATGTTGCTTTTGTGTCAGTGGGTTTTATCTATGTAACTAGGTAGGATGACCATGGTTTTTATTTTTCTTTGTTATTTTAGGGTTCTTTTATATATGTTTTGTGCTAGATGTATGTTTAATTTTTCTCTTACCATTTTTGATCATATAGTGTCTCCTTAAACTTGAGATACTCAGATGGTGTTATTCCTTCAACTGAGAGATCGTCTGCGTGAACCTTGACATGCTCCCATATTCCCGGGTTTGGCCGCACTGCAAATGCCACGAATGGTGGAAGTACCACAGCTTCCTAAAAATCATAATATATAACACTTTATTATTTTATTTTCTAAAATTTAATGCTATTAACGTACTTTTGGAACCCAAAAAGAAAAAATCAGATCCAAGATGACTGAAAGATTTTTTCTTTATGATATAGTATATCTGCTATATAGATAAATATATCTTCTTTTGATCCGATATGCCTTTGATTCATTACCCTTATATGTAACTAAAAGCAGAGATACTGAGCGGAAGGGCGTGTATTTACCTGTGTAGAACAAATAATGTAGCCAAGAAAGCCTTCCATCAATTTGTCTTTCTCAACTTTGTCATCCATCGATTTCTCGAGCTCTTCCATCAATTGTTGGTTCTTCATCAGCCTCTTTCCCTTTGAGATATACCTAAATTGCATACTTGGAATTATTAAACACAGCAATTTGTATTTTATATCCATCATGCCATTTTTACATGTACTTTGCTTTGGGATGTCATGTAAAATTAAACAAATTATCCCCCATAGGCCAATGAAAACATAGCATATAGTTAATTTGATGTAAGAGCTATCAGTAATATACCGTGCAAAGCATCGTTTCATCTGATAACGGCTTTGTCTCAACGCCTCTGGCATGCCATCAGCAATGCTGTCTGATCTTTTGAAACTAATCGAAGCCGCCATTTTTGTGTGTGTGTGTGTGTGTGTTTTAGTGGAGGGGGATTTGACTTAATTTTCAAAGGGATTGTTTTTTGGTGTAGCTTGATAGCAGCTATGTTGAGGCAATTTATAGTACATGGTATTAAGTGGGAATTAGGAAATTGCTTGCTGGAATAGGAAGAGGGAGGCAAGGAGAAAGAACTTTCTCTGGGACTGAGAGAAGTTATTCCAAAGAAATGTAAGAGGGCAAGAAAGGGATTTTCCATTGTCTCATTTTTTGAATTTCTAAATCATCTTTTGAGGTTTATACAATTCCTTAGGAATAGAATCTTATTATTTCTTTCATTTCTTTTATGCAGTACAGCAAGGTACCAAAGGTTTCTGTTGTTAAATTAAACACCCCGATACAACTTAAATTAACGCACGTGAAATTCGAATGTTAGTAGTTACCTAAAAGGCTAAAAAAAATATAAAACATTTGTTAGCACTTAATAAGGTTTTGTGTTTTATCCAGATGATGGGATTGTCCACAACGAATTTATAATCGTAAAAATAAATTATATTTTTTGAATTTGATCTACGATTTCTTAAAAAAAAATTTTTTTTGCATCGAACTTTGAAAAATTCACTGAATAATTTGAAATTTACAACGATTTATATTTACTGACTTTGTTGAAATGTCAAATAAAACTTTAATCGTATAACATGAATACACATTAAATCTTTAAAATTGACAATAACTACCTTTTTTAATATTTTTGATTTATTTTAATAAGAATGGTTAAAATTATCAAATTAATTTGTTGTCAACGAATCACAACCAATTATATAAGAACTATAAATAATTAAATATGTAAATGTTTGGAATTTGTGTTAAGTCCTTTTAAATAGATCTGTGTAACACTGCAACTTTGTGCAATTGACCAATTGCAAGTGTGAACAGTAGAGTGAAGAAAATATGCCGTTATAGAATAGAAACAATAAAGGAGTCAAAATTTAATTTTAACATAGATTCTGGTCTGATTTGTTGCACATTTCTTCTTTCTTTTTCACAGCGACACATAGTAATTTATATTCTTAAGCAACCTCAAATATATTTGATAGGAACAATAAAGGAGCCAAAAATTCCCGTAGAAAAAAAATCGTTGGAAATTTATTTGATTAGGGAAGTAATTTATATTCTCAAGCAACCTTAAATTTATATATAATGATTTTGCTCTTCTAAAAAAATGTTTTTCGGATTTCGTCTAGTATAGAATTTTTTTTTTTGTTTGAACCTTGAAAAAGGAACAACATGAATTTAAAGTTAAAAAAAAAACCTTATACTAAGACGAGATATTGAAAAAAATTCGAGAACAATAGTTAGCATTCTAAATTTTTTCTCTAATTGGTAAAACCCTAAACCCTTTTTAATATATCCTTTTGCACATTTCTAGCCCTTTTTAATAATTGGATTTTTTCTAATATATCCTTTTGCGCATTTCTAATTGAATTTTTTCTCTAATTGATAAAATCCTAAATCCTTTTTAATATATCCTTTTGCCACCGCTGCTTCCACCCCAAATCTTCTTCCCCAAATTGGTAAAACCCTAAACCCTTTTTAGTATATCCTTTTGCCACCGCGGCTTTCACCCCAAATCTTCTTCCCCAAATTTAGAACGACGACAGCTACTCTCCCCTAAAATCCAAATCCCAAAATCCAAATCTATGGATCCGTTATTTGAAGCTTCTCAATCCTACTGGAGAACTAAATATGGTATTTTTTTTCTGTATTCTCGGTGCTATACTGCTATGCTTAGCTATTTTTTTATCCCGTATTGCTAGAGTTTAGAAATTCCCTTTTTAAATTTGCTAAACATAAATTAATGACCTTTGCAATAGCTTTGATGATATTTTGTACAAAAAGTCTAATTTTTGTACACATTAACAACAAAATAGACTATAGTTAATGATCCTTTTGTTTTACAGTCAACATAAAAATATATACCAATCAGTTAAACATACATCCACAAAACTATATCCCATCCATAAAGCCATAAACATACATCCATAAAACCTATACAGACATAAAGCCATAAAGCCATAAAACCTATACATTTTTAAACATACATCCATAAAGCTATAAAGCCAAAAAGCCATAAAAGTATATACTTATACAGTTAAACATACATCCATAAAGGACCAAGCAGTTAAATATACATCCATAAAGCCATAAAACCTATACAGCCAACATCATGAAAACTATATACCACAAAAGTATATTTTTCAAATTTGTTATTGAAATTTCATATATTTCTTTTTCCTTTCTTAAAATTGCAGAGTCTAGTTATCTTCTTCAACAAGCTCCCCAAAGACTCTCAAGCTCAGTTGAAAAAGAAACTATTAGCTCTCACAACTCTAGACTTGTCCAAAACCCCCTCTACAAAATCTCAAGTCAAAAAGTGAGTACTTTGAAGAAAGAACTAAATCCAACAATAATTGGCTTGGGTATTTTTCACTGGAAGCTAGATAGTAGCTTCCAAACCACAAAAATTCACTATTGGAATGACTTTTTGATCCGGCATTAAAAGTCTGTTGGAAACCCTAGCACTAGGGGTGTAAACGGATCGGATATTATCCGCATCCATCTGGATCCGAATCCGAAAAATTCCGGATTCAGATATTCGGATACGGATCCGGATGCAGATACGGTTCTAGATATTAAATCAAATACGGATCCTGATACGATAATTATCGTATCCGACAACTTATTTAATTCGGATATCCGAATTTCACTCCGAGTTAACTTTGGATTGGGGTTTTGAACCCGATGTGAATCGAATACGCAACCTTCTGATCTGGAGTCAGAGTGTCAGACGCGCTACCATTGCGCCACGGATCTCATGTGAACAAGTTTCTTTAATTTATGCTTTTACTAAATACAAAAAGCTCTTTATTGTTATAATAATGCCAAGTATCGTCGAACGTGCAGTGCGTTTGATACTCTAAAAAAATATAATGTTTGATACTCTTTGTTTTTTTGTTTATCCTATATGCTTTAAAAGAATGTTATTAAGTACATGTTAGTCTATTTTGATGAACGACATGACATAATTAGTGTCTATTATTTTGTTAACATTATATATATTTTGTAACGAACGAATTTCTTATAAAAAATATTAAATCTAATTTATGAATGAAAGAAGTTATATTTAGATGTTATTCTTTATTAAAAATGTATATTAGTAATTTATTTTTAATTATCCGAATTGTATTCATATTAGTATCAGTTTCCGTCCGATATCCGATCCGTATCCGAGACTATCCGTATTCGTATCCGTATCCGAAAAATTATAACGGATACGGATACGGTAAGGCCACTATTCGATCTGTATCCGACCGTTTACACCCCTACCTAGCACCCTTGTTGAAAACTTTGTTCCAATCTATTGGAAAAAACTAGAAATTATGATAAGTACAATCATAAATTTCTGTCATCCAAGGCCCATTATTCCTAATGGAGAATTGATAGAAATATTGCTCCTTGATGGAGCATTTATAGTTGAACTTTTGATGAAATATGAAGAATACCTCACTAAAGGAGGATATGACCGTAAGTTCGATAAAGTAATCCCCAAACATATCATGGACACCATAAGAAGAAGAGACCTTTGAAGTATGAATTCTCAAAAAGGAGCCTTGAAACAAATCAAGATGACAAGAGCACAGTCATGCCAGAATTCGTATCCTCTGCATTTAGGTTAAATTGTACAAGGTAGTTTGCATCACACTTTCGCTAATATTTAGTTTGGTTGTTAAATGTTCACTTGCTAGCTGCTGCTAGAATTTATACAAGTAAACATGCCATTTTCTCTAGTTATTCTTGGGCAAAAAGGCGCGCGTCTCCAATTTGGTCAAAAAGAGACCCTTGAATTAAAATGGACATCTCCAGTTGGTAATGAAGTAGTTAAAAAGTGTTTGGATTCTCTGTTTCAATGCTCTCAAATAGGCCAGTTGTGTGCACTAGAAAGAGATCAACAGTGAACCCATTACATATATTTTTCACACAAATATGTAATAGACAATAAAGATTCTATTGTTACTACAGTAGAGAATATACAGTTATAGAACAAGAACAATAAATAAGTCAAAATTTAGTTTTAACATAGAATATGTTCCAAATTTGCACATTTCGTCTTTCTTTATCACGCGCCACATAGTTATTTATATTCTTAATCAACATTAATATATTTTGGTAGGAACAATACAGGAGTCAAAATTTCCCCTACAAAAAATTTTCGTTGGAATTTATTTGATTAGGAAGTCATTTATATTCTTAAGCAACCTTAAATTTAACGATAATGAATTTGCTCGTAAAAAAAAATGTTTTTCGGGTTTCGTCTAGTATAGAGTTTTTTTTGTTTGAACCTAAAAAAAGGAACAAAATGAAAGTAAAAAAAAAAAAACAGTTATACTAAGACGAGATATTGAAAAAAATTTGAGAACAATAGTTAGCATTCTAAATTTTTTCTCTAATTGGTAAAACCCTAAATCCTTTTTAATATATCCTTTAGGACATTTGTAGCCCTTTTTATTAATTGGATTTTTTCTAATATATCTATTTGCACATTTCTAATTAGATATTTTCTATAATTGGTAAAACCCTAAACCTTTTTTTAATATATCTTTTTGCCACCGCTGCTTTCACCCCAAATCTTCTTCCCCAAATTGGTAAAACCCCAAACCCTTTTTAATATATCCTTTTGCCACTGTTGCTTTCACCCCAAATCTTCTTCTCCAAATCTAGAGTGACGACAGCTACTCTCCCCCAAAATCCAAATCCCAAAATCCAAATCTATGGATCCGTTATTTGAAGCTTCTCAATCCTACTGGAGATCAAAATATAGTATTTTTTTCTATATTCTCGGTGTTATACTGCTATGCTTAGCTATTTTTTTATCCCGTATTTCTCGAGTTTAGAAATTCCCTTTTTATATTTGCTAAACATAAAATAATGACCCTTGCAATAGCTTTGCTGATATTTGTACAAAAAATCTAATTTCTGTACACATTAACAACAAAATAGACTATAGTTAATGAACCTTTTGTTTTATAGTTAACATAAAAATGTATACCAAGCAGTTAAACATACATCCACAAAACTATATCCCATCCATAAAGCCATAAACATACATCCATAAAACCTATACAACCATAAACCCATAAAACATACATCCATAAAGCCATAAAACCTATACATTTTTGAACATACATCCATAAAGCCATAAAGCCATAAAAGTATATACCTATACAGTTAAACATACATCCATAAAGCCATAAAGCCATAAACGTATATACCTATACAGTTAAATATACATCCATAAAGGATCAAGCAGTTAAACATAATCTATAAAGCAATAAAACCTATACAGCCAACATCACGAAAACTATATACCACAAAAGTATATTTTTCAAATTTGTTATTGAAATTTCATATATTTCTTTTTTCTTTCTTAAATTGCAGAGTTTAGTTCTCCTCTTCAACAAGCTCCCCAAATAGACTCTCAAACTCAGTTGAAAAAGAAACTATCAGCACTCACAACTCTAGACTTGTCCAAAACCCCCTCTACAAAATCTCAAGTCAAAAAGTGAGTATTTTGAAGAAATAACTAAATCAAACAATAATTGGCTTGGGTATTTTTCACTGGAAGCTAGATAGCAGCTTCCAAACCACAAAAATTCACTACTTGAATGACTTTTTGATCCGGCATAAAAAGTTTGTTGGAAACCCTAGCACCCCTGTTGAAAACTTTGTTCCAATCTATTGGAAAAAACTAGAAATTATGATAAGTACAATTATAAATTTCTATCATCCAAGGCCCATTATTACTAATGGAGAATTGATAGAAATAATGCTCCTTGATGGAGCATTTATAGTTGAACTTTTCATGAAATATAAAGAATACCTCACTGAAGGAGGATATGACCATAAGTTCAATAAAGTAATCCCCAAACATATCATGGAAACCATAAGAAGAGACCTTTTAAAGTATGAATTCTCAAAAAGGAGCCTTGAATCAAAATCAAGATGATAAGGGCACAGTCATGCCAGAATTCGTATCCTCTGCATTTAGGTTAAATTGTACAAGGTAGTTTGCATCACACTTTCGCTAATATTTAGTTTGGTTGTTAAATGTTAACTTGCTAGCTGCTGCTAGAATTTATACAAGTAAATATGCCATTTTCTCTAGTTATTTTTGGGCAAAAAGGCGTGTGTCCAATTTGGTCAAAAGGAGACCCTTGAATTAAAATGGACACTTCCCGTTAGTAATGAAGAAGTTAAAAAGAGTTTGGATTCTCTGTTTCAATGCTATCAAATATGCCAGTTTTGTGCACTAGAAAGAGACCAACAGTGAACCCATTACATAATTTTTCACACAAATATGTAATAGACAATAAAAATTCTATTGTTACTACAGTAGAGTATATACAATTATAGGAGAAGAACAATAAATAAGTCAAAATTTAGTTATAACATAGATTATGTTCCAAATTTTCCACATTTCATCTTTCTTTATCATGCGCCACATAGTCATTTATATTCTTAATCAACATTAATATATTTTGATAGGAACAATACAGGAGTCAAATTTACTCTACAAAAATTTTCATTGGAATTTATTTGATTAGGGAAGTCATTTATATTCTTAAGCAACCTTCAATTTAACGATAATGAATTTGCTCGTCTAAAAAATTGTTTTTCGGGTTCCGTCTAGTATAGAGTGTTTTTTTGTTTGAACCTCGAAAAAGGAACAACATGCATTTAAAGTAAAAAAAAAACCCTTGTACTGAGACGAGATATTGAAAAAAATTCGGGAACAATAGTTAGCATTCTAAATTTTTTCTCTAATTGGTAAAACCCTAAACCCTTTTTAATATATCCTTTTGCACATTTCTAGCCCTTTTTATTAATTGGATTTTTTTCTAATATATCCTTTTGCACATTTCTAATTAGATTTTTTCTCTAAATGGTAAAACCCTAAACCCTTTTTTAATATATCTTTTTGCCACCGCTGCTTTCACCCCAAATCTTCTTCCCTAAATTGGTAAAACCCCAAACCCTTTTTAATATATCCTTTTGCTACCGCTGCTTTCACCCCAAATCTTCTTCTCCAAATCTAGAGTGACGACAGCTACTCTCCCCCAAAATCCAAATATATAGATCCGTTTTTTGAAGCTTCTCAAATCCTACTGGAGAACAAAATATAATATTTTTTTTCTATATTCTCGGTGCTATACTGCTATGCTTAGCTATTTTTTTATCCTGTATTTCTCGAGTTTAGAAATTCCCTTTTTAAATTTGCTAAACATAAATTAATGACCCTTGCAATAGCTTTGCTGATATTTGTACAAAAAGTCTAATTTTTGTACACATTAACAACAAAATAGACTATAGTTAATGATCATTTTGTTTTACAGTCAACATAAAAATACATACCAAGCAGTTAAACATACATCCACAAAACTATATCCCATCCATAAAGCCATAAACATACATCCATAAACCTATACAGCTATAAAGCCATAAAGCCATAAAACCTATATATATGTTTAAACATACATCCATAAACCCATAAAGCCATAAAAGTATATACCTATACAGTTAAACATACATCCATAAAGTCATAAACCCATAAAACCTATACATTTTTAAACATACATCCATAAAGCCATAAAGCCATAAAAGTATATACCTATAGGGGGTGTTCGGCAGCCCTCCTTAAGAGACAAAGGATTAAAGATTTAAGTCTTGCTAAGGAGCACTTGTTCGGTAAGATAGTAAGATTAAGAATGATGACTTAGTATGAGTAAAATATATGTTGTAGTATATAAAGACCTAAATACCCTCTCTCATATGTCATCTAATGTAATTATCCTCTACAACAAATTAAAAATAATTTAGTATAAATAATTAAATTTATCTAAAGTTAATAGTTAATACAAATACTCTGACAATTTTTTCATGTAAGATTTTTCAAATAAATATCCATATAATCCAACTAAAATTGTTTACTAAAAAACAGATACACGAGAAAAGCAAATTCCTCTTCTATTAATCATTGAATTTCCATTTTCTCATTTGAATAATTGTTGAATACAAAATTATATTAGTAGATTTCAATAAAAAATAATCATTAGTATTGGTCCAGTAGATGGCAGGAACTAGTAGAGTAGTATTTGCTTGATTTGTTTAAACATAACAAATTTCAAAAGCTAACAAAAAAAAGGTGCTGATATTCAGCTGGTACCAGTTAGAAACATCACTAACCAAACTGACTAGTGATTAAACAGCTGGTACCAGTTAGAAATATCACAAGCAAACTGACTAGTGCTGCTGGTACTCAGCTATATATGAACCATGTCAGTAACTAATCAACTCTGAATTGAAACTGAAATTTATATTGTACTAACTATGAACCATACCAAGAATTTGAAAAAAAAGGTATTTTTAGGTAAAAAAAAAACTTTTAGCTAACTATGAACCATACTCAGTGCGGAAGTATTTATCGGATTTGATCAGATATTTCATATTTCACTTTTTAATTGCCACGATACTCCTCATTTTCAATCCTTCCTTTATATTACATGGTGAAATTGGTACCATCGACAAATTATCTAAAGAAATTAGTAGCAATTTATATATCATGCTTCGTGTATCTTTTAAGATATAAAACAACAAGAACTTCATGCAGCCGACCGCACTTTCATTTTTTCAATCCAGTCGAGAGATGAAATCCGAATTGCTCTCAAGTACCTACCTTCCTCGAGCTAATTAGCAATGCGAGTTGAGCATGCTGAAATCCGGTCGAGCGATTCTCCGCTTCCTATCAGAGCTGCGACGAGAAAGCGTCTCAGAATACTCAGAGAAATATGGGCAAATGAGATGTCAATAAAAAGAGCATGTTCTCACGAACGTGATGCAGTTGTCTGATTGGACTGCCGATCTATAGATCACCACCAATCTTCGCCGGCGAGAAGGATATTTTTCTTTTCCATGTCTTGGGAATCGGTCCCTCACAGGAAAGAAGGCGATATTAAATTAATGAAAAAGAATGTAGGTCCTTAAGGAGCTCTAACTTTTGAGGGTATATTGGTCTGGAAACAGTATAATTTTGGGCTTAAGGAATGACAAAGGAGGCCAGATTCTTAAGGAGAGGGGGAGGGTGCCTTAAGATTTTGCGCTAAGGAGGCCTGCTTAAGCTTCTCTAAGGAAGGGCTGTTCGTTGAGATTAAGATGGATTAATACGTTAAGGAGCTCCTTAGAGTCCTGCCGAACAGGTACTAAACCCTAAACCCTAAACCCTAAACCCGAAACCCGAAACCCGAAACCCGAAACCCTAAACCCCAAACCCCAAACCCCAAACCCCAAACCCCAAACCCCAAACCCCAAACCCCAAACCCCAAACCCCAAACCCCAAACCCCAAACCCCAAACCCCAAACCCCAAACCCCAAACCCGAAACCCGAAACCCGAAACCCGAAACCCGAAACCCGAAACCCGAAACCCGAAACCCGAAACCCGAAACCCGAAACCCGAAACCCCAAACCCCAAACCCCAAACCCCAAACCCCACACCCTAAGCCCTAGGCCCTAGATATTGCTACAAAGACCTTCAATTGGAGTTGCAACTATCCTCTTCTCTTGCCATCAAAGGACACAACTAGATATTGCTCCAAAGACCTTCAATTAGAGTGTTATAGTAGGATTCTTACTACCCTCTTCTATTGCCATCAAATGAGGCAACTAGAGAGTGCTACAAAGACCTTCAATTAGAGTGTTACAGTAGGTTTTAAACGTCCCTCTTCTCTTGCAATCAAGTGACACAATTAGAGAGCGCTGAAAATACCCTCAATTAGAGTGTTGTAGTAAGGTTGTAACAACCCTCTTCTCTTGCCATCTAACAACACGACAAGATAGTTCTTTAAAGACCTTCAATTATAGTGTTGTAGTTGGGTTGCAACTAAACTTTTCTCTTGCCATCTAACTACAATACTAGAGTGCTGCAAAGACATTAGATTAGAGTGCTCAATTGGGGTTGCAACTACCCTCTTCTCTTTCTATTTGGCGACAATACTAGACTGCTGCAAAGACTTTCAATGTGAGTGTTGTATTCAGGTTACAACTACCACCTTCTCCTGCCATTATGTGACACTTCTGTAGTGTTTTAAAGATTTTCAATTAGAACGTTGTATTGGGGTTGCAACTATCAATTAGAACGTTGTATTGGGGTTGCAACTACCCTCTGATCTTGCCATTTAATGACACAACTAGAGATTGCTACAAAAATCTTTAATTAGAGTGTTATTGTAGGGTTCTAACTACCCTCTTCTCTTGCCATCAAACTACACAACTAGAGAGTGCTGCAAATACCTTCAATTAGTGTGTTGTAGTAGAGTTGCCTACCCTCTTCTCTTGCCATCAAACGACACAACAAGAGAAAGACATTCAATTAGAGTGTTGTAGTTGGGTTGCAACTACCCTCTTCCCTTGCCATCTAACGACAATACTAGAGTACTGCAAAGACCATAGATTAGAGTGTTGCATTAGGGTTGTAGCCACTCTCTTCTCATTCCATTTGGCGACAATACTAGACTGCACCATTGACTTTCAATGAGAGTGTTGTATTGTGGTTACAACTACCCTTTTCTCTTTACATCATGTGACACTTCGATAGTGCTTAAGGCACCTTCAATTAGAATGTTGTATTGGGGTTCCAACAACCCTCTTCTCCTGCCATCTTAGGACACAACTAGAGATTGCTAGAAAGACAGTCAATTAGATTGTTATAGTAGGGTTTTAACTACCATCTTCTCTTGCTATCAAACAACACAATTAGAGTGTGCTGCAAATACCTTCAATTAGAGTATTGCAGTATGGTTGCAACTACCCTCTTATCTTGCCATAAAACGACACAGCAAGAGAGTGCTTTAATGACATTCAATTAGAGTGTTGTAGTCGGGTTGCAACTACCCTCATCCCATGCCATCTACAACAATACTAGAGTACTGCAAACACCATATATTAGACTGTTGCATTAGGGTTGCAACCACCCTCTTGTCTTTCCATTTCGCGACAGTACTAGACTGCAATAATGACTTTCAATGAGAGTGTTGTATTGTGGTTACAACTACCCATTTCTCTTTCCATCATGTGACACTTCTATAGTGCTTTAAAGACCTTCAATTAGAATGTTGTATTGGAGTTGCAATGAGAGTGTTGTATTGTTGTTAGAACTACTCATTTCTCTTTCCATCATGTGACACTTCTATAGTGATTTAAAGACCTTCAATTAGAATGTTGTATTGGAGTTACAACTACCCTCTTCTCTTGCCATCAAAGGACACAACTAGATATTGCTCCAAAGACCTTCAATTAGAGTGTTATAGTAGGATTCTTACTACCCTCTTCTATTGCCATCAAATGAGGCAACTAGAGAGTGCTACAAAGACCTTCAATTAGAGTGTTACAGTAGGTTTTAAACGTCCCTCTTCTCTTGCAATCAAGTGACACAATTAGAGAGCGCTGAAAATACCCTCAATTAGAGTGTTGTAGTAAGGTTGTAACAACCCTCTTCTCTTGCCATCTAACAACACGACAAGATAGTTCTTTAAAGACCTTCAATTATAGTGTTGTAGTTGGGTTGCAACTAAACTTTTCTCTTGCCATCTAACGACAATACTAGAGTGTTGCAAAGACATTAGACTAGAGTGCTCCATTGGGGTTGCAACTACCCTCTTCTCTTTCTATTTGGCGACAATACTAGACTGCTGCAAAGACTTTCAGTGAGAGTGTTGTATTGAGGTTACAACTACCCCCTTCTCCTGCCATTATGTTACAATTCTATAGTGTTTTAAAGATTTTCAGTTAGAACGTTGTATTGGGGTTGCAACTACCCTCTGATCTTGCCATTTAATGACACAACTAGAGATTGCTACAAAAATCTTTAATTAGAGTGTTATAGTAGGGTTCTAACTACCCTCTTCTCTTGCCATCAAACTACACAACTAGAGACTGCTGCAAATACCTTCAATTTGTGTGTTGTAGTAGAGTTGCAACTACCCTCTTCTCTTGCCATCAAACGACACAACAAGAGAAAGACATTCAATTAGAGTGTTGAACTAGGGTTGCAACTACCCTCTTACCTTGCCATCTAACGACAATACTAGAGTACTGAGAAGACCATAGATTAGAGTGTTGCATTAGGGTTGCAGCCACCCTATTCTCTTTCCATTTGGCGACAATACTAGACTGCACCAATGACTTTCAGTGAGAGTGTTGTATTGTGGTTACAACTACCCTTTTCTCTTTCCATCATGTGACACTTCTATAGTGCTTTAGAAACCTTCAATTAGAATGTTGTATTGGGGTTCCAACAACCCTCTTCTCCTGCCATCTTAGGACACAACTAGAGATTGCTAGAAAGACAGTCAATTAGATTGTTATAGTAGGGTTTTAACTACCCTCTTCTCTTGCTATCAAACAACACAATTAGAGTGTGCTGCAAATTCCTTCAATTAGAGTGTTGCAGTATGGTTGCAACTACCCTCTTCTCTTTCCATCAAACGACACAGCAAGAGAGTGCATTAATGACATTCAATTAGAGTGTTGTAGTCGGGTTGCAACTACCCTCATCCCATGCCATCTAACAACAATACTAGAGTACTGCAAAGACCATAGATTAGACTGTTGCATTTGGGTTGCAACCACCCTCTTGTCTTTCCATTTCGCGACAGTACTAGACTGCAATAATGACTTTCAATGAGAGTGTTGTATTGTGGTTACAACTACCCATTTCTCTTTCCATCATGTGACACTTCTATAGTGCTTTAAAGACCTTCAATTAGAATGTTGTATTGGAGTTGCAACTACCCTCTTCTCTTGCCATCAAAGGACACAACTAGATATTGCTACAAAGACCTTCAATTAGAGTGTTATAGTAGGATTCTTACTACCCTCTTCTATTGCCATCAAATGAGACAACTAGAGAGTGCTACAAAGACCTTCAATTAGAGTGTTATAGTAGGTTTTAAACGTCCCTCTTCTCTTGCCATCAAGTGACACAATTAGAGAGTGCTGCAAATACCCTCAATTAGAGTGTTGTAGTAGGGTTGTAACTACCCTCTTCTCTTGCCATCTAACGACAATACTAGAGTACTGAAAAGGCCATAGATTATAGTGTTGCAATAAGGTTGCAACCACCGTCTTGTCTTTCTATTTGGCGACAGTACTAGACTGCAACGATGACTGTCAATGAGAGTGTCGTATTGTGGTTACAACAACCATTTTCTCTTTCCATCATGTGACACTTTTATAGTGCATTAAAGACCTTCAATTAGAATGTTGTATTGGGGTTCTAACTACGAACTTCTCTTGCCATTGAACGAGACAACTAGAGAGTGCTACAAAGACCTTCAATTAGAGTGTTATAGTAGGGTTCAAATGCCCCGCTACTCCTGCCATCAAACGACACAATTAGAGAGTGCTGCAAATATCCTCAATTAGAGTGTTGTAGTAGGGTTGCAACTACCCTCTTCTCTTGCCATCTAACAACACAACAAGATAGTTCTTTAAAGACCTTCTATTAGAGTGTTGTAGATGGGTTGCAACTAAACTTTCCTCTTGCCATCTAACCAACAATACTAGAGTGTTGTAAAGACATTAGATTAGAGTGCTGCATTAGGTTTGCAACTTCCCTCATCTCTCCATTTGGCCACAGTACTAGACTGCTACTGTCAATGAGAGTGTTGTATTATGGTTACAACTAACCCCTTCTCCTGCCAACATGTGACACTTTCAATGAGAGTGTTTTAAAGACTTTCAATTAGAATGTTGTATTGGGGTTGTAACCACCCTCTGATCTTGCCATTTAGTGACACAACTAGAGATTGCTACAAAAACCTTCAATAAGAGTGTTATAGTTGGGTTCTAACTACCCTCTTCTCTAGCCATCAAACGACACAACTAGAGAGTGCTGCAAATGGCTTCAATTATTATGTTGTAGTAGAGTTGGAACTACCCTCTTCTCTTACCATCAAATGACACAACAAGAGAGTGCTTTAAAGACATTCAATTAGAGTGTTGTAGTTGGGTTGCAACCACCCACATTTCCTTGGCATCTAACAACAATACTAGAGTACTGAAAGACCATAGATTAGAGTGTTGCATTAGGGTTTGAACCACCCTCTTATCTTCCCATTTGGCGACTGTAGTAGACTGCAACAATGACTTTCAATGAGAGTGTTCTATTTTGGTTACAACTACCCTTTTCTCTTTCCATCATGTGACACTTCTACAGTGCTTTAAAAACCTTCAATTAGAATGTTGTATTGGGGTTGCAACTACCCTCTTCTCTTGACATTTAAGGACACAACTAGAGATTGTACAAAGACCTTCAGCTAGAGTGTTATAGTAGGGTTGTATTCTCTTGCCATCAAACGACACAATTAGAGAGTGCTGCAAATACTCTCAATTAGAGTGTTATAGTATGGTTGCAACTACCCTGCCATCTAACGACACAATAAGATAGTCCTTTAAAGACCTTCAATTAAAGTGTTATAGTTGGGTTGCAACTACCCTTTTCTCTTGCCATCTAACAACAATTATAGAGTTATGCAAAGAGATTAGAGTGTTGCATTAGGGTTGTAACTACCCTCTTCTATTTCTATGTGGCGACAGTACTAGACTACTGCAAAGACTTTCAGTGAGAATGTTGTATTCAGGTTATAACTACCCCCTTCTCCTGCAATCATGTGACACTTCTGTAATGTTTTAATGACCTTCAATAAGAATGTTATATTGGGGTTGCAACTACCTTCTTCTCTTGCCGTCTAACGACATAACAAGAGAGTGCTTTACTGACCTACAATTGGAGTGCTGTAGTACGGTTGCAATTACCCTCTTCCCTTCCCATCTAACAACAATACTAGAGGACTGCAAAGACCATAGATTAGAGTGTTGCATCAGGGTTGCAACCACCCTGTTCTCTTTCCATTTAGCAATAGTACTAGACTGCTGCAAAGACTTTTAATGAGAGTGTTGTTTTGTGGTTACAACTATCGTTTTCTCTTTCCATCATGTGACACTTCTATAGTGCTTTAAAAACCTTAAATTAGAATGTTGTATAGGGGTTGCAACTACACTCTTCCCTTGCCATCTAAGGACACAACTAGAGATTGCTTCAAAGACCTTCAATTAGAGTGTTATAGTAGGGTTGCAACGACCCTCTTCTCTTGTCATCAAACAACACAATTAGAGAGTGTTGCAAATATCCTCAATTAGAGTGTGGTTGTAGGGTTGCAACTACCCTCTTCTCTTGCCGCTAACGGCACAACAAGATAGTGCAGTAGAGATCTTCAATTAGAGTGTTGTAGTTGGGTTGCAACTACCCTTTTCTCTTGCCATCTAACAACAATTATAGAGTTATGCAAAGACATTAGATTAGAGTGCTGCATTAGGGTTGTAACTACCCTCTTCTATTTCTATTTGACGACAGTACTAGACTGCTGCAAAGACTTTCAATGAGAGTGTTGTATTCAGGTTACGCTACCCCCTTCTCCTGCCATCATGTGACACTTCTGTAATGCTTTAAAGACCTTAAATTGAAATGTTATATTGGGGTTGCAACTACCCTCTCCTCCTGCCGCCTAACGACATAACAAGAGAGAGCTATAAAGACCAGCATTTTGAGTGCTGTACTACAGTTGCAATTACCCTCTTCCCTTCCCATCTAACAGCAATAGTAGAGTACTGCAAAGACCATATATTAGAGTGCTACATTAGGGTTGCAACTACCCTCTTCTCTTTCCATTTGGCCAAAGTACTAGACTGCTGCAGAGATTTTCAATGAGAGTGTTGTATTACAACCACCCCCTTCTCCTTCCATCATGTAACACTTCTATAGTGTTTTAAAGACCTTCAATTAGAATGTTGTAACTACCCTCTTCTCTTGCCATCTAATGCCACAACTAGAGATTGCTACAAAGAGATTCAATTAGAGTGTTATAGTAGGGTTCTAGCTACCCTATTCTGTTGCCATCAAATGACACAACTAGAGAGTGCTGCAAATACCTTCAATTAGAGTTGGAACTACCCTCTTCTCTTGCCATTGAACGACACAACAAGAGAGTATTTTAAAGACCTTCAATTAGAGTGTTGTAGTAGGGTTGCAATTACCATTTTCCCTTGCCATCTAACACAATACTAGAGTACTACAAAGAGCATAGATTAGAGTGTTGCATTAGGGTTGCAACTACCCTCTTCTCTTTTCATTTGGCGACAGTACTAGACTGTAACAATGACTTTCAATGAGAGTGTTGCATTGTGGTTACAACTACCCTTTTCTCTTTCCATCGTGTGACACTTCTATAGTGCTTTAAAGACCTTCAATTAGAATGTTGTATTGAGGTTGGAACTACCCTCCTCTCTTGCCATCTAATGACACAACTAGAGATTGCTAGAAAGACATTCAATTAGAGTGTTATAGTAGGGTTTTAACTACTTTCTTCTCTTGCTGTCAAACGACACAATTAGAGAGTGCTGCAAATACCTTCAATTAGAGTGTTGCAGTATGGTTGCAACTACCCTCTTCTCTTGCCATCTAACGACATAACAAGAGAGTTCTTTAAAGACCTTCAATTAGAATGTTGTAGTAGGGTTGCAACTACCCTCTTCCCTTGCCATCTAACAACAATACTAGAGTACTGCAAAGACCATAGATTAGACTGTTGTATTAGGGTTGCAACCACCCTCTTGTCTTTCCATTTCGCAACAGTACTAGACTGCAATAATGACTTTCAATGAGAGTGTTGTATTGTGGTTACAACTACCCATTTCTCTTTCCATCATGTGACACTTCTATAGTGCTTTAAAAACCTTCAATTAGAATGTTGTATTGGAGTTGCAACTACCCTCATCCTGCCATTTAAGGACACAACTAGATATTGCTACAAAGACCTTCAATTAGAGTGTTATAGTAGGGTTTTAACTACCTTCTTCTCCTGCAACCAAACGACACAATTTGAGAGTGCTGCAAATACCTTCAATTAAAGTGTTGCAGTATGGTTGCAACTACCCTCTTCTCTTGTCATCAAACGACACAACAAGAGAGTGCTTTAATGACATTCAATTAGAGTGTTGTAGTAGGGTTGCAACTACCCTCTTCCCTTGCCATCTAACAATAATACTAGAGTACTGCAAAGACCATAGATTAGACTGTTGTATTAGGGTTGCAACCACCCTCCTGTCTTTCCATTTCGCGACAATACTAGACTGCAATAATGACTTTCAATGAGAGTGTTGTATTGTGGTTACAACTACCCATTTCCCTTTCCATCATGTGACACTTCTATAGTGCTTTAAAGACCTTCAATTAGAATTTGTATTCGAGTTGCAACTACACTCTTCTCCTGCCATCTAAGGTCACAACTACATATTGCTACAAAGACCTTCAATTAGAGTGTTATAGTAGGGTTCTAACTACCCTCTTCTCCTGCCATCAAACGACCCAACCAGAGAGTGCTGCAAAGAACGTTAATTAGAGTGTTATTGTAGGGTTTAAACGACCCTCTTCTCTTGCCATTAAGCGACAGAATAAGAGAGTGTTTAGTAGGGTTGCAACCACCCTCTTTCTTGCCATCTAATAACACAACAAGATAGTTCTTTATAGACTTTCAATTAGAGTGTTGTAGTTGGGTTGAAGCTAAACTTTTCTCTTGCCATCTAACAAAAATACTAGAGTGCTGCATTGGGGTTGCAACTACCCTCTTCTCTTTCTATTTGGCGACACTACTAGACTGCTGCAGAGACTTTCAATGAGAGTGTTGTATTCAGTTACAACTACCCCTTCTCCTGCCATCATGTAAAACTTCTATATTGTTTTAATGATCCTCAATAAGAATGCGGTACTGGGGTTGCAACTACCCTCTTTTCTTGCCATTTAATGACACAACTAGAGATTGCTACAAAAACCTTCAATTAGAGTGTTATAGTAGGGTTCTAACTACACCCTTCTCCTGCCATCATGTGAAACTTCTATAGTGCTTTAAAGACCTTCAATTGGAATGTTGTATCGGAGTTGCTACTACCCTCTTCTCTTGCCATCTAAGGACACAACTAGATATTGCTACAAAGACCTTCAATTAGAGTGTTATAGTAGGTTTTTAACTACCTTCTTCTCCTTCTATCAAACGACACAATTTGAGAGTGTTGCAAATAACTTCAATTAGAGTGTTGCAGTATGGTTGCAACTACCCTCTTCTCTTGCCTCAAACGACACAACAAGAGAGTGCTTCAAAGACATTCAATTAGAGTGTTGTAGTAGGGTTGCAACTACCCTCTTCTCTTGCCATCTAACGACAATACTAGAGTACTGAAAAGACCATAGATTAGAGTGTTGCACTAGGTCGCAACCACCCTCTTCTCTTTCATTTGGCGCCAAAAAGTTTGATCACTCAAAAGAGAGCAATGTTTCTTTTAATATTTATAAACTCGGAAATGCTATCGGTTTGGACTGCAAGCGCACAATCCTATCGAGTAGTATATTCGAGGTCGATCCACAGGGAATATTGGTTCAATGCTTTGAGCGATCGAATCCCAATCTTTCGAAAGGCTAGACGAAATCTGTAAATTGAGAGATGTTGTTATGATCAATGTAAATTAGGAAGCAATTAAAAGTAATTAAAATAAAGATAGAGATGAGAATTCCTAGGGTTTCGGCACACCATTCCTACTCAATCCGTTTTAACAATATATTCCTGTTGCGTCTGATTTCCTGTTGTTGTTTAATGAAAGACACCACATAGGTCATTGCGATTTATGTTACGCAAGAATGACAGATCTTTCACTGAGATTCTACATAGGACACTGCGATTTTCCTTACGCAAATGTCTGATCTCTCAAATACCCCAAATTACTACGAATTTCTTTACGCATGTGGTGAAATTTGGTACGCGTTTTGTTGGTCTGGTTTATGGTTTCCCCGCTAAGGTTTTTGATTTTTTTTTTAAATAGAATTACTGTAAAATCATTTAACGGAACAAGCCTCTGCGTTGTTGATTTTCGGAAACTAGCCTCCACCGATCCTAGGGACCGGTGGAGCAAAAAAAATCCAATCTACACCGGTCCTAGGGACCGGTGGAGCCTGTTTTGCACCAGCCACACCATATTACACGGAAGACCACACGAAAAACACCCTGCACCGATCCTGTGAATCGGTGGAGCTTCAAAAATGCCTCCACCGGTCCTGTGGATCGGTGTAGGTAGGTTTAGGGTTTAAACCAGCCAGCCGCACCTTCTCCTCTCTTCTTCTCTTCCCAGCCTCCATTATTCTCTCTTCTTTCTTCTTTCTTTCATTATTTTGTTTTTCTCAAATTCTTAGAGGAGTTGCCATATGAACAGATCGCCACCACCATTGTACTCAGCATCATCTTCTGATTATTATTGTGAGTTTTTTTTTACTCATCTGTTTTTGTAAAATTGAAAAATATTTGGAGTTAATTTGGTGTTTGAATTTTGTTCAGCAAAATGTCCCTGCTATTGATCAATGTGTATTATGGTGGTAACCTCCAAAGCACTTCAACAGGTGTTGGTTATGACATAGGGGCTACATTTACCTTTACCGTATCTGATTCTACCAGTTTTGCTATTATAAGACGGCAAATATACGTTGGACTTGAATTGCTTCCAAGTCGAGTCAAATTGACAATCAGGGTACGTATGAACACAGCACAACCCGGATAGTACCATTTCTCACTATTTCGGATAGAAAATGAGGAAACTTGGGATGTCATTAAACAAACTGCAGCTCAAGTGGCTGGATTTAAGGTTATAGAATTGGTGGTTGAGGCACACCAGGGTAGAACCCAAATCAGTTATGATCCGTGTCCAGATAGTTTGCCTAGAGGTAGTAACACACCGTCGGTTCAGACCGGCTTTCATCCTGACTCGGGCAGTGTACCTGTACCCACCTACACACCTCCGGTTCAGGCTGGTGATGACCCTTGTGAGCAATCAGATCAAGACACAGAATCTGATACAAGTTCTTTTGATGATGACGATTCGGCTGAAGCATGGGACGCAGATATGGACGAATATGAGGCTGAAATGAACGCCCGAGAAATATTGAAGGATTGGCACGAGTCGATCCCATTCCTCAATCGAGGACCTAAGCATCCATGTTCATCATTCAACGATGAATTGCCAATGCCATACTAGGATCGTGCATTTTTTGCGAACCCCCCCAGGTTAGATGAAAAATTTGCTGAAGGTCAAATGTTTGAATCCAAAGCCAAACTAAAATCAGAACTTGCTGATTTTCACCTACCCCGAAACACAGAGTTAGTCGTGCTAAACAGCAGCAAAACTAAGTATAGAGTTAAATGTAAATCTTCTAAATGCCAATGGAAATTGTATGCAATTGTAGTACCAACAGGTGCATGGACAATTTCCACCAACCCGTTTATCCACACATGTTTTGGAAGTGCTGAAAGGTTGGATAGTCATCAAATGACTGCCAGAGTAATTGCTGATATTATTAAACCGGCTTTGAAAGATGATCTGGAGTTAAGCATTAAAGCGGTCAAGCATATGGTTAAAGTTAAATTTGGGTCAGTAACGCCCTCGTATAACAAGTTATGGAGAGGTAGGGAACTTGCAATTGCTGACTTGTTTGAGAACTGAGAGAAGTCATACCAGCATCTACCATCTCTACTCGGTGCCATAAAAGCGTCTAATCCAGGTACACAGTATCTAATAGAACATGAACCATCAGACAAGTTTAATACCAATATTTTCAACCGGGTTGCATGGGCATATGGGCCATGCATTGAAGCATGGCCTCATCTTCGACCCGTTATCAGTGTTGATGCCGGGTTCTTATCCGGAAGATACAAGGGTAAACTTTTTATGGCATGTGCTTACGATGCAGAGCAACAACTCTTGCCACTTGCATTTGCAATTTGTGAAAAAGAGTCTATAGAAAATTGGGGTTGGTTTATGAATTGGTTGCGTACCAATGTTGTCGGGCCAGGAAGAATATGCGTTATCTCGGACCAGCACGCGGGTATACGAGGGGTGTTTGAGGCTCCTAATCTGGAATGGTGTGAGGAAAACGGTGAAGCTGTCCACCGACTGTGTTCACAGCATATTTGTGAAAATATTTGGAAAAAATACCCTGAAAAGTGGATCAAAAAGGTATTCAAGAAATATGTTGAGAAGAAAAAAATATGGAGATTTGAAGAGGGGATGGAAATGATTAGGCAAAGAGATGCAGACGTATATGACTACATTATGAAATTTGGTAAACGGCTCCGCAACTCTGATGCAGAGCCTTTGGCTCTGCATAAGTGGGCACAAGTGCATGATGGATATCTCAATCGATGGGGTATAATGACAAGTAATGGCTTTGAGGTACTAAACAGTGTATTTAGGATTGCCAGACAACTACCTGTGTGTGCAATTGTTGAGAAGACCTTTTATAAGTGCGTCGACTGGTTTGTAAAAAGGCGGGAAGCCGCGATTGGATGGGAGGCCTCGGGATTGGATTTTTCAATGCACATTACACTGCTTTTACATCGTCGTAATGAGAAAGCAAGGAAACATGATGTAAGACCGATGTATTATAGCCATAACAACTATGAGGTTATTGATAAAAATGGAATTCTCAAGACAGTAAGTCAATAATTTGATAAATCTAATTATTTACTTTCACGTAATACATTTGATGTAAATTGCATTTTTTAATTGAAGGGTGTTCGGGGCGAAGTGAAGTACGATGTTACCTTCCCTGCAGAAGGAATGCCTATATGTGTGTGTCGGAGACCTCAATTAACAGGAATCCCATGTAACCATGTTCTGGCAGTTTGTTTCTTTAGGAGGCTAAATCCTAATGACTATGTTAGCCCATATTTCAGCTTACAAAATTATATAAACACTTGGTCTGGTCGTTTCAATGGATATGGAAATAAACGGAATTGGCCATTGGTTGAAGGCCCCATTATAAGGCCAAATCCGGATAAGGAAAAAATAAATAAGGGTAGGAGAAAACACAAGCGAAGAATAATGACTATGGACAAAATGGAGGCCCCTGCCACGAGGCGGAATGCTCGACAACATAATCAAGAGTCAACTACAGCAAGACATTCGGGTATAACAATTTAAAAATTCGAAATACAATTCGTTTGCCATTTTATTTGAACTAAGTTGTACTCATTTTGTAACAGGTGCATCGACTTCCTCAACTCGTAGGATTTAGGGATTTCTAAGTATCGCTGGTGCATCGACTTCCTCAACATGTTATGACATGCATTAATGTATCTTATTTAAACATTTTTATTGTATTCTAAGAATTTATGTTGACATTTTTATATGCATGTCATTTTTATTGTATTCTAAGAATTTATGTTGTATTCTAAGAATTTATGTTGTATTCTAAGAATTTTTATTGTATTCTAAGAATTTATGTTGACATTTTTATTTTATTCTAAGAATTTATCTTTGACATTTTTATTGTATTCTAAGAATTTAATCAAGAAATTATGCTTTAGTGGTACATACATGAATTTCAAATATGATTCAAATAAGCATAATTTAAACAACACATTTAGCCATGCTACAAAAATTCAAATAAACATAATTTAAAGGATAATTAAACTTAGTCCAATTAAAGTTACAATAGTCCATTTAACATTACAGATAACATACATATAATAATGGATCCAATCTAATTACTCTTCAGGTACCTCTGCAAAAAAAAAAAATTAAAAGGTATCATGCATTAATCAATAAATAATGGATCCAATCAAAAAATTAAAAGGTATCATGCTTAACAGAGGCACTTACTCAGTCGAAACATGTTAACGCCTTCGTCGGCGCGCACGCGGTGGTCCAAGGGCGTCAGTCCCGGGAGTGTACGGCTGAGTAGGCTGCCTTGTACGGACTCCAAGAGGTGGACCTGAAGTGGATGGACCATAATCTGCTGTAAGATTTCCCGGATCTGCAGTGGATGGTCCCATCATACTAAAGTCTCCCGTTAGTTCATCGAGCATGAATTGAGATATAGATCCATGCCCTGTGCCGCTCATGAAGTTGTCCCACGTCGGGGGAGGCTCTGAAGTTGTAGGGCGACGATAATGCTGATCAGGGAAATCATCATCCAAATTGATCATGTCCAAGTCCACAGGGATCCCAGCACTGTCGAGTATGCCTCGGAAGATGTGGATCTGATCAATATCCTCCATAATGTCACGAGCATTCTCGAGCATCATCTTGCCATATGCCATTTGTCCCGGGGTCCTCACCATGTCTATTGCCTGCATAGTGAATTGTATCTCTCGAGAAATCTGCATAATACATTTCGAACTGTGACATATTGCACATTAATATTGAAAAATCTAGTTTGATTGAAAAAAAAAATAATGTACGAACCACACGAGAATGCCTATGACCATGAGGAACGTATGCCAGTGTTGCAACATCTCCTGTCCGTGGGGGAGCCTGATGTTGTAGAGCTTCCGGATTGTTATCTGATAGATACACTGATCTCATACCACGCGCGTTGAACCAATGCATGTACATATGATGCCTACTCATGTCATATGGTCTCCGCTCTCCAATTAATACTGCAGGCTTCTCGATGTACTCACTAAGAGTAATCGCCCAACAACCATCCCTTGTTGAATTGCCATCGTGATACCACGTCTTTCGTAAATAACTGATCTCATCCCATGGTAGAGGAGGAGGAGGCGGGACCTCTTGGTACTTACCAAACTGGCGCATCCTATCCGCATGCTGATACTCCACCATCCAAAATTGGATCACGTAACCGCATCTCATCCAATACCTCTTTTGTTGTCGGATATGTCGAGGTAACTGATCATAGTAATCAACGTATGGTCGCCAGTTAACTGTCTCATCAGCTAGTCTATCGAAGTTATCTCTATACGTGGCTGTACCACCTGTAAAAAAATATATAAATTTTAAAAAACAATTATAAATCTATCGAAGTTATCTCGAATTATAAATCTTTTTACCTAAGTGAGGGTTCTCTAGCCACAAATGAAAATGGTCCACTTCACACCGAAAGCATTCCTCGTATCCTCATCGGCACCACCGAAGGGAGGTGGCTCTGATCGGGGTATAGGCCGACCTACCGCAAATCGAGTCCACGACCATCTGTAACAACAACATCGGATCCGCTATCGTGTCTGCCCCCGCGTGGCAAGCACGTGACAACTCTCGATAAAGATGTGTAAGTACAGCACCTCCCCAATTGTATTCTCGTGGAGTCTCTAGATCAGTGATGAATTGCAAGTACATCGCAGGGACTCCATCCGCACTTGAATCTGGAAACATAACCGACCCGAATAAATCCATACAAAAACCTCGAGTGTACCGTGCAACTATCTCATCATTGTGCCAATCTTCTAAGGTAAACTAAATTGCGCCCGCAACCATTTTAGTCTAAGCGCATAAGCAGAGACGGACAATCGTTCTTTCGATGTGTTAGGATTATAAATCCTATATTTATATGGCATTGTCTGATGGAGGTGATTGTAAAAAATAGCCGGATCAGCCCCTAGATCAAACTCTAAGTATGGGTCCTAATCAGTATCGCTGGTGCCAGTAATCGCGTCACCTGCAAATTAAAAGAATTATACAATTAACAATTTATTTTTTATAAATAGGTAATTAAATTAACCGATAAACAACTTCTGATTATTAATTACCCTTAGTCGATAAGCCCCATAGACATGCAACATCTTCCAACGTCACTGTCACCTCACCGACAGGTAGATGAAATGTATTGGTTTCCGGCCTCCATCTCTCAACCAGAGCAGTAATCAAATGCGGATCAATCTTGCAATCATTAAGGCAGGCAATTTGATACAACCCTAACCTCTTCAGAGCACCGTCCATCCGACCGTTGTAAGCAATACTAGTCTGATGTGAATTTACCTGCAATGAAGAGGTAGGCTGCCAAAAAAAATTAAAACATTATAAACCCTTCAAACACTTCATATAATATTTATTTGCAACAAATAATTAATAAATATAATCAAAATTACCATATCACGAACTTGCCATGCCCTGTGGTTCTGTGGTGCTAATTTCAACAACTCTGGATAATTCGGATTATCCATTGACTCTGTTAAAAAATTTGATAAACAAATATTTTTGCAACTGATGAGAGTCATCACACATAAATATATAAACAAATATTTTTTCAAGCATATGGCTACAATAATGAAAATTGAACTATATGTAAACAACATATCATCTAATTTTGATTTTAAAAATAAACTTCATGAACACTTAATTACACAAATTTATACTACATATTACTAATTTTACACATTTATAATTTTATCTAATTTTAAACTTCATGAGAGTCATCACACATTTATCTAATTTTACAAAAATTATAATACATATTACTAAAAAGTTACATTATACTACATGAACACTTAATTACACAAAATTATACTACATATATACTAAATTACACTAAATTAACATCAAATAAACTCTAAATTAACACTACATTAGCACTACATTACACTAAATTAACATCAAATGAACTCTAAATTACACTACATTACCACTAAATTACTAAATATACTCCAAATTAACACTAAATTACACCAAATACTAATTTAACACTACATTTCACAAAAACAATCTAAATATACTAAACAAACTAAATTAAATTAGTAATTCATTTTAATTCGGCTAAAATAAAAAATTATAAAAAGAGGGATATTTACCTCGTCAAAATCGTAGATCCGAAGAGTTTCTAACTCTCTTAGACGATCCAAAAATTTTAAAACAATTAGATGGAGAAATGGTTGAGTCAATTGAGAGAATAAAAGAAAAAAAAAAGAAAAAACAAAAAGAGTTCGGAGAGGAAACGAAGAAGAAGAAGAAAGGGAGAGACAGAGATGGAACCGAGAGATGGAACCGCTCTCGGGCAGAAATTCGAAAATCAAGCTCCACCGGTCCTAGGGATCGGTGGAGGTATAGATGAGGATTTTCTGTGGCGAGTGTTTCCGCTGGTGCAAAACATGCTCCACCGGTCCCTAGGACCGGTGTAGCTTGGGTTTTTTTTGCTCCACCGGTCCCTAGGATCGGTGGAGGCTAGTTTCCGAAAATAAAAAACACAGAGTCTTGTTCCGTTAAATGATTTTACAGTAATTCTATTTAAAAAAAAATCAAGGTTTTCTTCACATAAACCTAATAAATCTCAACGAGGCTAATTCATACAAATAGTTTCTCTTACCATTAAAGTACTGTCACTAC
>SWLB01000040.1:0-55000 GCA_011114355.1 Carex littledalei | reverse complement strand
CTCCACTCCTATATAAGGCCCCTGGACAGAAGGAATATGCATCTTTGTAATTAGGGTTAGATTTGATTAAAGAGAGAAGAGAGGAGTGCTTGTAACAATGCCGTTCCGCGGCTAAGTTCCTTTTCTTAGGGCTAGGCAGTAAATCTTGTTACTCTTGATGTTTTGATATATATATTTCTGTTGATTATGGTTTCTTGTTGTTGTACCAAAATGCTTTTGTGATTTACTATCTCTTCATCTAATTTCAATGATCTAGTTTGAGTCTGTTATGGTAGTGACAGTACTTTAATGGTAAGAGAAACTATTTGTATGAATTAGCCTCGTTGAGATCTATTAGGTTTATGTGAAGAAAACCTTAGCGGGGAAACCATAAACCAGACCAACAAAACGCGTACCAAATTCTATCACTTGCGTAATGAAAATCGCAGTGATCTGTGTAGTATTTTGGACTTTTTAGAGACCACTCATTTGCGTAAGGAAAATCGCAGTGTCCTATGTAGAGTCTCGATGAAAGATCTGTCATTCTTGCATAACATAAATCACAGTGACCTATGTGGTTATCTTTCATAAAACAACAACAGGAAATCAGACACAACAGGAATATATTGTCAAAGCGGATTGAATAGCAATGGTGTTCGAAACCCTAGGAATTCTCATCTCTATCTTTATTTTAATTACTTGTAATTGCTTCCTAATTTACATTGATCACAACAACATCTCTCAATTTCAGATTTTATCTAGCCTTTCGAAAGGTTGTGATTCGATCGCTCAAAACACTGAACCAATATTCCCTGTGGATCGACCTCGTATATACTACTCGATAGGATTGTGCGCTTGCAGTCCAAACCGATAGCATTTTCGAGTTAATAAATCTTAAAAGAAACATTGCCCTCTTTTGAGTGATCAAGCTTTTTGGCGCCGTTGCCGGGGAATAACGGTTCATTGTGCAAGGCCTCGCAAGACGTCCTTGCTTTGACCATTGAATCCAATTAATTAGAAACGCCTAGATTTCTTTTTATTTTCTGCATTTTTATTTTTCTTTTTATTTTCAATTTTAGTTTTTAGTTTCATTTTCCTTTTTATTTTTCAGTTTTAGTTTAATTTTCGGATTTTCTTTTCTTTTTATGATACTGCACGCTGGCCGAATCATCCGTACGAAGATCCGAGAGGATTGCTAGTATGAGAGGACAATTCGCTTCCACATCACCGATAAGAACCAATCATAGTTCTTCATCGAGTAATTCTGAAAGCAAAGAAGACTCAAATTCGATCAACATGAGTATTCCACCGAACGAACCAACGATTGACAATGGAAGACAAGACAATGGTGATCATGGAGTTCACTACGCAGCAAGACCCAAACTTCTACGAGACTATTGCGTACCGCGCGCGAATGATCCTAATTCTAGCATAAACCCGCCAACTGTTACGAACCGTAATTTTGAGATCAAACCTGCTCTCATAAATATGGTTTCGCAACAGCAATTTGGAAGATTTCCACATGAAGATCCACATCTTCATTTGTCAATTTTCCTAGGGATATGCGAGACGATAAAGATCAACGGAGTTACCGATGAAGCAATCAGGCTAAGGCTATTTCAATTCTCATTAAAAGATAAAGCAAGAGAATGGTTGTTTTCCTTACCGGCCAATTTCATTCAAACTTGGGACCAATTGTTTAATGTGTTTATTGCAAAATATTTCTCACCATCCAAAACTTTGAGGTTTAGAAATGCAATTACTAATTTTGAACAAAGGGATGGTGAAACATTGTGTGAGGCATGGGATAGATATAAGGATATGTTAAGGTGTTGTCCACATCATGGTCTAGAAAGATGGCTGATTGTCCAAACTTTTTATAATGGTCTAAACCCTACCGATAGGTTGTCTATTGATACTTCCGTAGGAGGAGCAATCATGAACAAAGAACCTGATGAGGCTTACAACCTAATTGAAGAGATTGCAATCAACCAACACTACTGGATCCCTGAGCGAAAGAAGCCAAGTCCAACACCTGACATGCACCGAGTAGATGATATCTCCATGCTGAGCACAAAGATTGATGCTTTACAAATGACACTCAACAAGCAAACCAAGCAGCGAACGGTAGCAGCAGTCAACGCCGCAACAGCATGTGGCTATTGTGGAGGAGCGCATGAGATGACCGAATGTATGAATGTGACAGAAACTGAGGAAGAAATAGAGCAAGCAAACGCAATTGACAACAGCTTTCGACCTCAGCCCACCTACAATACATACCATCCGAACAACCGAAACCATCCAAATCTCTCATACGCAAACAACCAAAGGCCTACTGCACCCCAACAGAACTACCAACCACAGCCCAATTATCAACCGAGATACAACAATCCTCAACCGAATTACCAACCAAGGCAATACAATCAACCACAGCAACCTGACATCACATCTTTAATGGAGAGATTCCTAGAGAAGCAAGATAAGGCTAACGCCGAAATCACGCAAAAGATCGAATCCTTAACAAACCGCAACAAAGACTTAGAAGACAATGTCTCTAAGATGGCAAGAGAACTCTCGAGTATCGCACGTGGAAAAGGCAAATTTTCGGGCCAACCGGAAGAAAACCCGAGAGAGACTTGCAAATGCATAACATTAAGGAGCGGTACAGCTTACAAGGGACCTCCCATGCCCGATCAAACTTCCGATGAGATGCATGCAGAGCCATCGCATTCCGAAGAGTACGAGCCGCAACCACCGGAGCCGCCCGTATTCGAATTGTAGACAGACCCTATTGAGGAGCAGAATGACACCGTAGGTGGAGACGAACGACAAACCGAACCTGAATATATTGCACCACCACCCTACAAGCCACCTCTGCCATTCCCTCCAAGGCCGGCCAAGCACAAGATGGAGCCGCAATTCGCGAGATTCATGGAGACACTCAAGCAACTACAAGTCACAATCTCCTTCACTGAGGCAATTGCAAGCATACCCTCGTATGCTAAATTTCTGAAGGAGATTCTTTCGAACCGCAGTAAACTCCAAGAACTCTCAACAATTCCGCTCAATCTGGAATGTAGTGCGCTCGTGCAAAGCAAATTACCGACAAAGTTGAAAGATCCGGGAAGCTTTTCGATACCATGCACAATTGGCACAACAGATTTTAAGAAAGCTTTATGTGATCTGGGGGCAAGTGTAAGTTTGACGCCAAAAGCGGTATTTGATAAATTAAATTGTGGAGATCTATCACCAACTCGAATGGCATTACAACTGGCTGATCGGTCAATTCGATATCCTGAAGGAGTATTGCTAGATGTACCGATCAAAGTTGGAGACTTTTGGATACCTGGAGATTTTGTTGTAGTTGACATGGAAGAAGATGAACACATTCCAATCATCCTTGGAAGGCCATTCCTCGCCACATGTGGAACAATAATTGATGTCAAGAATGGGAAAATTTCACTAAATGTCGGAAAGGAGAAGGTTACTTACGACATAAACAGAGCTTTAAAATATCCTTCTGACATTGATTGTGTCTTCAATTTGGGCATCACTGATGAATTTGAAGAGGAAGAATATCCATTTGATGAATTTGGAGAATTCATGGGTATAGAGGATCTGGATAGCCTTCTTGGAAGGGAAGATGACCAAATACAAGTTGCACTACTGTCGAGGTTTATAATGAAACATGCGCAAGTTGCACTACTGTCAAAGAGAAAGGAGAAGAAATTCCCACGTCCAAAGTCCTACAACCCGTATTTCCCAATACGGTTAGTAGCGAAGAGAAGAAAAAGGAAAAGGCAACCTCTCCTCCACAACTCGAACTTAAACCTCTTCCACCCAACCTACAATACGAATTTCTAGGCCCAAACCGAACCTATCCGGTAATTGTCGGCTCTCAGCTTGACAAGACCCAAATCAGCAAACTCGTCAGTACACTCAGGAAACACAAGAAAGCCATTGGCTACACGATCGATGACATCAAAGGCCTCAGTCCTACCATTTGCATGCACCGAATTCTGCTAGAGGAAGATCACAAACCTTCACGAGAACCGCAAAGAAGACTCAATCCGAACTTGAAGGAAGTGGTCAAGAAAGAAGTCCTGAAGCTGCTAGATGCAGGCATCATTTACCCCATCTCTGATAGCAACTGGGTGAGTCCCGTCCAGGTCGTTCCGAAGAAGGGAGGCACCACAGTTGTGAAAGGAGATAACGACGAAATGCTCCAAACAAGAGTCGTTACAGGGTGGCGAATGTGCATTGATTATCGGCGGCTAAATGTGGCAACAAGAAAGGACCACTACCCTCTTCCGTTCATTGATCAACTATTGGACCGACTAGCAAAGCATTCATACTTCTGCTACCTCGATGGATACTCCGGCTTCTTCCAAATTCCAATCAATCCTCAAGATCAAGAAAAGACCACATTCACATGCCCCTACGGAACTTTCGCCTACCGACGCATGCCTTTCAGGTTGTGCAACGCCCCAGCGACTTTCCAAAGAGCCATGGTGTCTATCTTTTCAGATTTTGTTGAAGAAATAATGGAAGTATTCATGGATGATTTTTCAGTTTATGGGGATACCTTCGACTCATGTTTGAAGAACTTGTCTAAAGTTCTAAAAAGATGTGAAGAAGTAAACCTCGTATTAAATTGGGAAAAATGTCATTTTATGGTACAAAAGGGGGTTGTGCTTGGTCACACCATTTCCTCTAAGGGATTGGAGGTTGACAAAGCAAAAGTCGAGGTAATTGAAAAACTAACTCAACCAACATGTGTTCATGTTTTCGCAGTTTTCTTGGACATGCAGGTTTTTATCGAAGATTTATCAAGGACTTCTCAAAAATCACAAAGCCACTCTCAAACTTGACCATGAAGGATGCCGAGTTCATCTTCGATGGGAAATGTATCGAAGCATTCAACACACTCAGGAATGCTCTGATTTCAGCCCCAATTCTCCAACCACCTGACTGGGACCATCCTTTTGAGATCATGTGCGATGCAAGTGATTACGCAGTAGGAGCAGTCCTGGGACAGCGGAAGGATAAGAAGCCCTATGCAATCTATTACGCGAGCAAAGTTCTAAATGAAGCCCAATGCAATTACACAACAACTGAGAAAGAACTACTCGCAGTAATCTTTGCAATTAACAAATTTTGATCTTACCTTGTAGGTTCAAAAGTCATCATCTATACAGATCATGCAGCAATCAAGTACCTCATCAACAAGAAGGACGCAAAACCTAGACTCATCCGATGGGTACTTCTCCTACAAGAGTTCGATATCGAAATTAGGGACAAGAAGGGCACAGAGAATTCGGTAGCCGACCACCTGTCAAGACTGAGACAACCAAGCGAGAATGATCAACCGATCGATGATTCTTTTGCTGACGAACAACTCTACTCTGTGGAGATAAGCAAACAGCCATGGTACGCAGATTTGACCAACTACATTGCATGTGGGGCAATCCCACCCGACATGACATTTCAGCAAAAGAAGAGATTCTTGGCAAATGCTAAACATTTCTACTGGGATGATCCTGACCTCTTCCGCCTTTGTGTAGACGGAATACACAGGAGATGTGTCACACACAAAAAATCGAAAGGCATCATCCATGACTGCCACTCCTCGCCATATGGTGGCCATGCATCATTTCAAAAGACAGCATTGAAAATCCTTCAAGCAGGTTTTTATTGGCCTGACTTCTTCAGAGACGTTAAGGATTATGTCTCCCTCTGTGACGCATGTCAACGGACGGGAAACATATCTAAACGTGATGAGATGCCGCAAAATTCAATCCTAGAAGTAGAGATTTTCGATGTTTGGGGAATCGATTTCATGGGACCATTTCCAAGCTCAGGTAACAATAAGTATATCCTCGTAGCAGTTGACTATGTCTCAAAATGGGTGGAAGCAATTCCAGCGCCCTCAGCAGATGCAAATGTAGTCCAGCGACTGTTCCAGAAGATAATATTTCCAAGGTTTGGCATCCCTCGAGTAGTGATAAGTGATGGAGGATCGTATTTCATCAACAATCAATTCAACAATCTTCTGAAGAAATATGGCGTCACACACAAGGTGGCAACTCCTTACCATCCACAAACCAGTGGGCAAGTAGAAATTTCAAACAGAGAAATCAAGAACATCTTGCAAAAGACGGTGTCTTGGTCCAGGAAAAATTGGGCACTCAAACTAGACGAGGCACTTTGGGCCTACAGAACCTCGTTCAAAACTCCAATCGGAATGACACCTTACAAGCTGATCTACGGAAATGCTTGTCATCTGCCGGTGGAATTAGAACACAAGGCATATTGGGCAATCAAAATGTTCAATTATGATCTTCGGGACGCAGGCAAAAATAGGCTACTAGATCTGAATGCACTAGACGAACTGAGACTCCATGCATACGACAATGCAAAGATGTATAAAGAACGAGCGAAATTCTACCAATGACATAATGATTAGAAAAAGGGAGTTTAAAGAAGGCGACATGGTGCTTCTCTTCAATTCACGACTCAAACTCTTCCCCGAAAAATTGAGATCCAGATGGACGGGACCATACAAGGTCACTTACGTGTACCCTTATGGGGCAATCCAAATCTGAAGTCGAGAAACCGGGTATTTCAAGGTGAACGGCCAAAGGTTGAAGCACTACATCGCAGGAACCAATGATGAGCATAAGGAGACATATTCCTTCGGAAATCAGCCAAACGATGGATGAAATCAAAAAGTCAAACTAATGACTTTAAACAAGCGCTTCTTGGGAGGCAACCCAATGCCACTTTTACTTTCTTTTTCATATAAAAATTCAAAAATCCAAAAAAATATTTCATTTGATCCTAAACTAACATACTGATAACAGGGTTACTAATCTTACTTACAGGAGGAAATGCTGAAAGAATTTGGTCTAAAAATTCGAAGCCCGTCACGAAAATTTATCCTCTGTTACGGACTGTATCATTCCAGTACGGGGTAATACTCCAATACGGGCCTACCTGGGATTTAGCACAGAAAAGGCAGAGTTCACACAAAACCGCACAACAATTACAGACCGTATCAGTTGATACGGACCGTATTCAATGAGCAGGAATAACCAACTCTCTAATTCTGGCGCTCCAAGGAAGAAATTCGAATTTTAACCGAATTTAAACCTCCCACCATTACCACCTTCTGCACATTCATCACATCTTTTCACTACCATATAAACCTTTCATCCACTTCCCTTTTTCCTGCACCATTTCATAGAATTTTCAGACCAAATATTCGCATCATGTCCACAGAAATCCTCAAAGTCCGACCCGTATCAACCCCGTATCAAGTGGATACAGCCCGTAACAGAGACCGAAACCAGACAAAAATGGCGCACAACAGCCCTCGTTCCTCCAACTCTCAATCCGACGATGGAAACACCTACGCAACAGCCATGGGAATCAATTTCCGTGACAAACAAGAATTCGACCGTGCTCAAACATTGCTCGACCGCACCATCGCAAACAACAAAGCGATGTGCATCAATACCATGAAAGTCCTTCGATGCTATGACTATGTGCGAGTATCCCTTAATAATATCAATTTATGGGATTTGGCGGATCGCCTACACACAAGAGTCTATTTGAGACCCTCCATCGAATTTTTGTCAACACTACAATGGGATGGCGAATGATCACATACCGATTATTCAACTGCCCATTTGCCATAACAATGGAGGAATTTTGCAAGGCGCTGTCCATCCCCACAAATGACGAAACCGAATTAAGCACATGGGAGAAACGCATGAAGTACTGGGAAATGATCGCGATTGATGAGCGCAAAATATACCGCAAAGACTCACGCCTCATCTCTTCGATAGAATTAAGGTATATTCACATTATTCTGACAAATTCTATATTACCAACAGGAGAGGACACAACGGAAGTGCGAGAGAGGGACATCTACTTCATGCGTTGCATGAAGAGCCACAAGCATCAACCGCACATTGGACACCACATCTTGCACCACCTCACATCGGTGGCCGCCGACACAAAGAATAATCACGTGGTTTCCGTGGGTTGTTATGCAACCCTCCTTGCACACCACCACAACATAAAACTCGTCGGCTATACTGAAGTATTCGGCAACAACCGCCTTAACATGAACTACCTGGTGAACAACAATCACGTGCAAGCGGTATTCAATGCACACACAGGTGACATAAGGTACACGTTGAAAATAGGCGAGGGAATGACCCTCCATATCGGAACGGATAAGGGGTCATTCCAGTTTGGATACGAATCTGAACATGGAGATGATGCACGAAGCGACGAGGAAGAACCAATAGAGGAGGAACCAATCGAGGAAGAACCAACCGAGGAGGAACCAACCGAAGAGCCCATGGAGGAAACACATAGCGCATCACACCACTCACCCATCCACCATCATGACATGGCTTTCGTACGCCACCTCATTCCGCCGCGCGAAAGCACCAACGAAGCAAACTCCATGCCCGCACCTACCGGATGGGATCAAGAGCCAACCATATCTCAACCTCGTGAGCCCGGTCCAATCGCGCATTACGCCAATAACACCCTCGAGAATTTAAAGAAACGCACCCGCTACTTGGAGGAATACTTGGACAAGGTAAACAAAGCCCACGAGAATTTCTATGAATATTGCCTTTCCAAGGGAATACCATTCACACCACCGATTCCATTCACCCCACCACCACCCCTTCGCAACGAGTAATCTGTGAGATCTTTCTTATCCCTCTCTTAATTGTTTATTTTTTTGCATTGAGGACAATACACAATTTAAGCATGGGGGTAGGGGTAAGAAATTAGCTTAGGAATTGCATTGTATCTAGGACCATGGCATGTAGGACTCTTATTTTTTATTTTTTTGCTAGCAGTTTTACTCAATCGGGACCGCTTCTCAAGGCTTAACCAAGATAAGTTGGGAGGAACGATTGAGGTTTTTATCTAGCGTGCATATAGGCATTTGCATTAATAGGATCATATAATTTAGGGGTAATTTGCATGTAGGTTAATCAAATAGGAATTGTTTTAAATTGAATTTAGCTAAGGTTTAGACAATTGGCCATGATACAAAAATTCAGAATTTTTAAAATTATTGGTGATTTCAAAGTGAACAATTAATTGCTAACCATGAGAGTTGATCAAAAATCGCGAATCCTAGAATTTTTATTTATTGAGTAATTTATTTTTGCAAAGTCTTTTAAATTTGATAGTGTTTTAGAATACCCATTTATTATAGATAGACCCCTAGCAAAACTATGCAATAATTCCTTGTATGAATGAATACTTGGAATTGTGTGTAACCATGGTGCTTGTGACACAAAAATATTTTATTTTATTTTTCAGAAAAACAGAAAAATACAAAAAAAATCAGAAAATGAGAAAAATAAAAAAAAATAGAAAAATTCAGAAAAAGAAAAAAATAAATTAAAAAGATGGAGGATTAAAAGAGTACGGGTGCCTAAGCAAGACTGGTTACCAATAGGCTCGAGAAAACCTCCCAAATTTTAAATTTTATACATATTTAATTTTTCAAAAATAGTCACAAGTACAAACACACTTAGTTGTCATACTTTGCTCCAATCAATTGGGAAGGAAAATCAAAATTTATATCATTAGAATTCCTATTGATTGGAAGGGATCCATTTATAATCGAAGGGGAAATTAATACTCTCAATTTTAAAGATATTTGTAAAATAGATTGTTCAATTATAATTTTTCTAGGGTAAGCATAATGAGGTCAATCATGGGGTGAATAAATTGTTCAAGGGAGAGGTCATGAATACTTTAGAGTTCTAAATTTTTATTGTCATGCCAATTGTACCAAATCCAAGTTCTAATTTAATTTTAAACAAATCCTTGAGATTGTATGGTTTAACCTAGACCGGATCTTTGACCAGCTGGGATGTCGTTGCTTGAGGACAAGGAACAATTCAAGTTGGGAGGCGTGATCAGAGTCAAAATAATGATGATTTACGTAGGGTTTTGGCTTAGGTTTTGCATATTTTCTCACACTTATATTTGATTTATTAGAGAAAAAGGCTACTATCACCCTTCTTTATGTTTTATTGTAGAAAACAGGTTTTGGGATTATTTTACACTAAATGGAGCTAGAATCAGGTTAATCGGATCAGCGACGCTTATCGACTAAGTCTCTATTACGGTCCGTATTGACTGATACGGACCAGGCCTAACACAAACCAGAAGATAGCGCTGGAAGCATTAAACCATCACCGTCGAGGTCCTAATACGGACCGTATCGACTGATACGGTCCGTATCCGAAGGCGCCTCTTGGGGAATAACTGCCGACAGTTGTTTCCAGATTAGTTTCTTAGCCCCTACTCAACCTCTACACGTCCCTCCACTCCTATATAAGGCCCCTGGACAGAAGGAATAGGCATCTTTGTAATTAGGGTTAGATTTGATTAAATAGAGAAGATATGAGTGCTTGTAACAATGCCGTTCCGCGGCTAAGTTCCTTTTCTTAGGGCTAGGCAGTAAACCTTGTTACTCTTGATGTTTTGATATATATATTTCTGTTGATTATGGTTTCTTGTTGTTGTACCAAAATGCTTTTGTGATTTATTATCTCTTCATCTAATTTCAATGATCTAGTTTGAGTCTGTTAGGGTAGTGACAGTGCTTTAATGGTAAGAGAAACTATTTGTATGAATTAGCCTCATTGAGATCTATTAGGTTTATGTGAAGAAAACCTTAGCGGGGAAACCATAAACCAGACCAACAAAACGCGTACCAAATTCCATCACTTGCGTAAAGAAAATCGCAGTGATCTGTGTAGTAATTTGGGCTATTTAGAGATCAGTCATTTGCGTAAGGAAAATCACAGTGTCCTATGTAGAGTCTCGATGAAAGATCTGTCATTCTCGCGTAACATAAATCGCAGTGACCTATGTGGTTATCTTTCATAAAACAACAACAGGAAATCAGACGCAACAGGAATATATTGTCAAGGCGGATTGAATAGCAATGGTGTGCCGAAACCCTAGGAATTCTCATCTCTATCTTTATTTTAATTACTTTTAATTGCTTCCTAATTTACATTAATCACAACAACATCTCTCAATTTCAGATTTTATCTAGCCTTTCGAAAGGTTGTGATTCGATCGCTCAAAACACTGAACCAATATTCCCTGTGGATCGACCTCGTATATACTACTCGATAGGATTGTGCGCTTGCAGTACAAACCGATAGCATTTCTGAGTTTATAAATATTAAAAGAAACATTGCTCTCTTTTGAGTGATCAAGAACCCACAAATCCTTTGCAGGAAGGAGCTTGTATTCTTCCTCGGTGAGCTGACGAGGTGGAGGTCCTGCTGGTTGGACAGGAGGGTCAAGTCCTGCTGTTTGGGCAGGAGGGTCATGGCCTGCTGGTTGGGCAGTAGGGTCAGCAACTGCTGGTCCGGCAGGAGGGTCAGGTCCTGCTGTTTGGGCAGGAGGGTCATGGCCTGCTGGTTAGGCAGTAGGGTCAGCAACTGCTGGTATGGCAGGAGGGTCAGGTCCTGCTGTTTGGGCAGGAGGGTCATGGCCTGCTGGTTGGGCCTTAGGGTCAGCAACTGCTGGTCCGGCAGGAGAGCCAGGTTCTGCTGTTTGGGAAGGTCCTTCTGCTTCGTCCCTCCGTACCGGTGACATCACGCCCTCCGTGCGACTACCATCATCTCCTCGTGTCTGTATGGAATTTTTTACCTTTTTCAATTATTTGAAAAGGAAGTGTTTTGAATGTAACAAAATAACTTGATTATTTATAGATTACCTGATCCAAAATAATCTGACTCTTGGGCCATTGGACGAATGACAGCCGGGCATCATCGACATAGAGCATGCCATTCTCAATCATTTGGACAGGAAGAGGTACGCGCTCCCATCCCTTCACGACTGTGTCAATCTATACGGCGGCATGGCCGGGAAGTAGCTGCTCATTGTGCACTTTGTCGGCTGCTGGATGTACCATGCCCTTAGCAACAATCAGAGGCTTATTCCCGAGCCACAGGACGAGTTCGCATGCTGTGGCGTCCTGCAATTTCGTGCAAGTAGTTATTTTTAAAATGAAATATTGTCCAACAAGGTTATGAACAAGTAGTAATTGCCTTTAGATTACGAACAAGTAGTGATTACCTTTAGATGATCCAAATCGTCTTCGAACGTCCCGGATGCTTGACTACTTCGCCGAACTCCCATCGGGGTGGGAGGTGCTTGCTCGGATGGCTGTGCCATAGCTGTAATTTTGGCACGCAACCTTGATTCCATCTCCTGCATCTTTGCGTCGTACTCGGCGCTCACCTCCTTGGTCAATTGCGCAATTATCTCGTCTTTGTGAACTTTCGCACGAGATTTCCTTCGAGGTTTTGGTCCATTAAATACGTCCTTCCAGCCCCCTGTAGGCACCTACGCCCCTGACTCGACCAGGGTGTTCTGGATTCCCGAGCGCTATGGACAAGGAGTCATCTTGCCTTTCGACCGTCCGGGAACCGGAATTGACCTCCTCCTCCACCTCCAACTGTATAGAAAAAATAGTTATAGCAAAAGAATTAGTGATGTACACAAAGTTTTTAACACGCTTGAATTACACATAGTTCTAACGAAAGACTCTTACCATTCTCTGAGCCACGGGTCGCAACGTGGGATGTAGTACTATCCTCCCGTCAGCGGTTAACTCGGACCTTGCCAACGTCCAATCTTGGGCCCTAGGATTTCTGATCCGAACCACGGGTGAGTCCGAGTCTTTGTTCAACTCCAGTATTTTCGTCCATTCTTCCGACTTACCCTGGTAACCACCCGACCCCAACTTGTGCGGATACTTGTTCATTGCAACGATCCTCCTGCCCTCCTCTCTTTTTTTCTTCACACATCAAAGTAAAAAAATTAGCCTAGCTACTATTTTCCATTTATTAAAAAGTAAACAAACCAATTAAAAAGCAAACCAAAAAATTACAATGCTACCTTTGGAACACCATTTCAACCTTATATTATTTCAGTTAATATTAATTCAGTTATTCAAAATAAACACCATTTCAACTTTATATATGATTGGAACAACAAAAGCAACCAGGTGTCTATTTCGGACACCATCTACGAACATAATTCCCAATTCGGGGAAAGGAAAAAAATTAATTTTGCTGAATTTACATACCTTGAACTCGTCCGTGCTCTTCATCTCCACAAACTTCTCCCACTTCTCTTGAGTCACCCAAGGATAGTAGCCTACCGGGCTTTTACCTTGATCAATGTAATCCGTACTCAGCGTGCTTTTGAATTGCTTCCAAGCTTCATTCATTATCCTCAAAGTCTTATCCTTTACCACCTCCGGGATGTCATCCGGGATGTTCCACTGAGCCTGCATTGACACCCAAATTACTGCATTTAAGTTCATGTACAATTAAAAAAAAGATATTAACTGGCTAGGTACTTCACCTTCACAATGTTCCACCAGTCGTTCTTTTGGTCTTTCGAAAACTGATCCCATCTCTCTACCAGGATGTCTGCCTTTTGCTTCACCAAATTGCACACATAATTTGAGTACTCAGCCCGTCTTTTACCCTTCGCACAGCCGTTTGGCCTGAACTCGATGTCCAGTTGCTTTGCCTCGGACGTGGACGCGCACATTGTCGGACCTTTTTTCCTTTTGACCGAACCTGATTGGGCAGCAGCTTGGGGCTCGCCTTCTTCCATGATATCTACGTGCTCACCCTCAATCGACATGGTTCTATAAAAATAAAATAGAACTTTTTCAGTAAATACCAAAGTAAATACAGTAAATACAGTAAATACCAAAACTTTTATACCAAAAATTCGGCGCAATGGAGGTGTTGAGCGTTTACCCGAGGCGCAATGGTTAGACATGAGAGGCGACGAAATCGAGGTGAGGTGGGGAAGAAGGACTCGAAGCGGCGCGAGCTAAGTTTCAAAATGTTTGGAAAAGAAGGCACGAGCTAAGTTATGAAAAATTTGGAAGAGCAGGCGCGTAATATGTATTGTAACCCTAGTTCTACACAGACAATTCACTTATTTCATTCGTGTTGGAACACCTTTATACACGGACGGTTGATTTAAAATCCGTGTAGAGAGGAAGGAGAAGAGCTACACGGACATTTTGTTAATATCCGTGTAGAAAGACACTTTCGACACGGACTTTAATTTTAATATCCGTGTCTGTTACCCTTTCTACACGGACTTTTATATAAAAGACCGTGAATAAAAGCAATACCCAGAATTTTAACATCCGTGTCTTACCCTTTCTACACGGACTTTAATTTAACATCCGTGTCTGTATCCTTTATACACGGACGTATTATTAAAAGTCAGTATATAAAAGGTATAAAAATCAGAATATTTATTTAAGTTTTATTTAATTTGAACAGTTTCACAACGGAATTCGCAAAGTTGCCTTTTATTATTCTAAGGAGAAGACGAAACGACTCTTCAAAATTCTATATAATCTGAGAAATCCCCGATTGAGATTTGGAAGAAGAAATGGCCGTGCCACCACCCCCCTCAAATGTGCCATGGCCATGGCCTCAACCCGGGTCAAATGTGCCATGGCCATGGCTCCCCTCAAACCCTCCGGAAGTCCCTCCCGAAGTCCCTGCCGAAGTTCCCGCAGTCCCTCCCGGCTTCGAAATGCCACCTCCCAACTTAAAGAGGACATGGCCATGGCCCCCCTCAAGTGTGCCACGGCGAAGCCCAAGGGAGCACCCACCACCAAAGCCCTACATAAGTAGGGGCAATCCAGCCAGACCAAGGCGCCCTTGGTTTAGAAGGCCAAGGCAGCCACCACCATCTAACTAGTTTAATTAAGTTATTTTTTTGTTTACTTTGTAGTTATTTTGTAGTTTTTCTTTAAATTTGTGGTATATGTATGAGGATCCCTTCTTTTGGTATGATGTATTAGGATCATTTTTTATGTAATATATTTTGTTCTTCAATCAACATTTTTTTTTCTATAAATTTTTCTTTTTTGTTAAATACTTCATGCTATCTAAATAAATACTTTTATAGATATGAATTAGCAGTACAAAACAACAACAAATAACAATATATAAACACTACAAAGTATATTTAAAATTTTTCTTCTAAGTAAAATACTTAATGCTGTCTAAGTAATCTGATTTGAAGATATAAATTAACACTTACTTGATATGAAGAATAATTTATGGTTTTACAAAATAAAAACCACATACTCGTAGGAGCATTAAGGGAAAATACCATCGAACTTTCCTCAATTACTAATTAAATCCCGCTAATATGTGTTCACATCCTAAATGAGACCCAATATTCAAAGAGCAGTCCCAAAACGGGGACTATCCAAAATTAATCCCTATTGGATTAATTTTGAACGGGCAAGGACCTAAAAGCATCAGTAGGTCGGTTATTGGACAACAATACACTAATTACACATGATCTAAATAAGTAAAAATAAGTAACATAAAATTAGAGGAAGAAAAGGAAAATATATATATATACACACTAACCTTAGAAAGATAGAGAGGAGAAAATACAAACTTCAAAGATCTCAGATAATACCAGCTGCCTTTGCAGAAATCGGATCAGCGCATTCAATACAGAGAGAGAGACAGTATTAATTACTTGATAAAAAAAACAGCGCTGGAAGGAGAAGGCCTTTTATACCAAAACCCTACAAAGACTTTTCTAGACGGATCTTTCGTTAAGAAATCCGTGTAACTCTCTCACAAATCATACACGGCTATTTGTATTTAAGAACCGTGTTTATAATGCTAGCTTTTCTAGGAATTTATAAAAAATCCGTGTTATTTAAGATAGGAGAATGCATTTCTACACGGATTTTCAACAAACAACCGTATACATTTACTTTCTACACGGATCTTCAGTTTAGAAATCCGTGTAGCTCTCTAACAAATCATACACGGCTATTTGTACTTAATAACTGTGTATAACGCTAGTCTTTTCTAGGATTTATAAAAAAAATCCGTGTAGCTATTAGACACGGATATTCAACAAACATCCGTGTACAATTACTATTGTACATGGTTTTTAGTTAAATATTCGTGTAGAGTCCTTTGTATTTTTTGGGTTTTTTTTTCTGAGCTAGCCTCCCATCTTGCTGAAGCTGCAATTCAAGCCAAACTTAATTAATGTCGGCAATTGATCAGAGTCAAAATAACGATGATTTACGTAGGGTTTTGGCTTAGGTTTTGCAATTTTCTCACATTTATGTTTAATTAATTAGAGAAAAAGGCTACTGTCACCCTTCTTTATGTTTTATTGCAGAAAACAGGTTTTGGTACTATTTTACATCAAATGGAGCTAGAATCAGGTCAATCGGATCAGCGACGCTTATCGACTAAGTCCCTGTTACGGTCCGTACTGACTAATACGGACCAGGCCTAGCACAGACCAGAAGATAGCGCTGGAAGCATTAAACCCTAACCGTCAAGGTCTTAATACGGGCCGTATCGGCTGATACGGTCCGTATCCGAAGGCGCCTCTTGGGGAATAACTGCCGACAGCTGTTTCCAGATCGGTTTCTTAGCCCCTACTCAACCTCTACACGTCCCTCCACACCTATATAAGGCCCCTGGACAGAAGGAAGAACTATCTTTGTAATTAGGGTTAGATTTGATTAAAGAGAGAAGAGAGGAGTGCTTGTAATGATGCCGTTCCGCGGCTAAGTTCCTTTTCTTAGGGCTAGGCAGTAAACCTTGTTACTCTTGATGTTTTGATATATATATTTCTGTTGATTATGGTTTCTTGTTGTTGTACCAAAATGCTTTTGTGATTTATTATCTCTTCATCTAATTTCAATGATCTAGTTTGAGTCTATTAGGGTAGTGACAGTACTTTAATGGTAAGAGAAACTATTTGTATGAATTAGCCTCGTTGAGATCTATTAGGTTTATGTGAAGAAAACCTTAGCGGGGAAACCATAAATCAGACCAACAAAACGCGTACCAAATTCCATCACTTGCGTAATATAAATCGCAGTGATCTGTGTAGTAATTTGGGCTATTTAGAGATCAGTTATTTGCGTAAGGAAAATCGCAGTGTCCTATGTAGAGTCTCGATGAAAGATCTGTCATTCTCGCGTAACATAAATCGCAGTGACCTATGTGGTTATCTTTCATAAAACAACAACAGGAAATCAGACGTAACAGGAATAGTCAAGGCGGATTGAGTGGCAATGGTGTGTCGAAACCCTAGGAATTCTCATCTCTATCTTTACTTTAATTACTTTTAATTGCTTCCTAATTTACATTGATCACAACATCTCTCAAATTTCATATTTCGTCTAGCCTTTCGAAAGATTGTGATTCGATCGCTCAAAGCATTGAACCAATATTCCCTGTGGATCAACCTCGATTATACTACTCGATAAGGATTGTGCGCTTGCAGTCCGAACCGATAGCATTTCTGAGTTTATAAATATTAAAAGAAACATTGCTCTCTTTTGAGTGATCATGTTTTTTGGCGCCGTTGCCGGGGAATAACGGTTCATTGTGCAAGGCCTCGCAAGACGTCCTTGCTTTGACCATTGAATCCAATTAATTAGAAACGCCTAGATTTCTTTTTATTTTCTGCATTTTTATTTTTCTTTTATTTTCAATTTCATTTTTCTTTTTATTTTTCTTTTTATTTTCAGTTTTAGTCTAATTTTTCAGATTTTCTTTTCTTTTTAGGACACTGCACGCTGGCCGAATCATCCGTACGAAGATCCGAGAGGATTGCTAGTAGGAGAGGACAATTCGCTTCCACATCACCGATAAGAACCAATCATAGTTCTTCATCGAGTAATTCTGAAAGCGGAGAAGACTCAGATTCGATCAACATGAATATCCCACCGAACGAACCGATTAACAATGGAAGACAAGACAATGGTGATAATGGAGTTCACGACGCAGCAAGACCCAAACTTCTACGAGACTATTGCGTACCGCGCGCGAATGATCCTAATTCTAATATAAACCCGCCAACTGTTACGAACCGTAATTTTGAGATCAAATCTGCTCTCATACATATGGTTTCGCAACAGCAATTTGGAGGATTTCCACATGAAGACCCACATCTTCATTTGTCAATTTTCCTAGGGATATGCGAGACGATAAAGATCAACGGAGTTACCGATGAAGCGATCAGGCTAAGGCTATTTCAATTTTCATTAAAAGATAAAGCAAGAGCATGGTTGTTTTCCTTACCGGCCAATTCCATTCGAACTTGGGACCAATTATTTAATGTGTTTATTGCAAAATATTTTCCACCATCCAAAACTTCGAGGTTTAGAAATGCAATTACTAATTTTGAACAAAGGGATGGTGAAACACTGTGTGAGGCATGAGATAGATATAAGGATATGTTAAGGTGTTGTCGACATCATGGTCTAGAAAGATGGCTGATTGTCCAAACTTTTTATAATGGTCTAAACCCTACCGATAGGTTGTCTATTGATGCTTCCGCAGGAGGAGCAATCATGAACAATGAACCTGACGAGGCCTACAACCTAATTGAAGAGATTGCAATCAACCAACACTACTGGATCCCTGAGCAAAAGAAGCCAAGTCCAACACCTGGCATGCACCGAGTAGATGATATCTCTATGCTACGCGCAAAGATTGATGCTTTGCAAATGGCACTCAACAAACAAACCAAGCAGCGAATGGTAGCAGTAGTCAATGCCGCAACAGCATGTGGCTATTGTGGAGGAGCGCATGAGATGACCGAATGTATGAATGTGATAGAAACTGAGGAAGAATTAGAGCAAGCACAATCGACAACAGCTTCCGACCTCAGCCCGCCTACAATACATACCATCTGAACAACCGAAACATCCAAATCTCTCATACGCAAACAACCAAAGGCCTGCTGCACCACAACAGAACTACCAATCACAGCCCAATTATCAACCAAGATACAACAATCCTCAACAGAATTACCAACCAAGGCAATACAATCAACCACAGCAACCTGACATCACATCATTAATTGAGAGATTCCTAGAGAAGCAAGACAAGGCTAACGCCAAAATCACGCAAAAGATAGAATCCTTAACGAACCGCAATAAAGACTTAGAAGACAATGTCTCTAAGATGGCAAGAGAACTCTCGATTATCGCACGTGGAAAAGGAAAATTTCCGGGCCAACCGGAAGAAAACCCGAAAGAGACTTGCAAATGCATAACATTAAGGAGCGGTACAGCTTACAAGGGACCTCCCATGCCCGATCAAACTTCCGATGAGATGCATGCAGAGGCATCACATTCCGAAGAGTACGAGCTGCAGCCACCAGAGCTGCCCATACTCGAACCGCAGGCAGACCCTATTGAGGAGCAGAATGACACCGTAGGTGGAGACGAACGATAGACCGAACCTGAATATATTGCACCACCACCCTACAAGCCACCTCTGTCATTCTCTCCAAGGCCGGCCAAGCACAAAATGGAGCCGCAATTCGCGAGATTCATGGAGACACTCAAGCAACTACAAGTCACAATCCCCTTCACTGAGGCAATCGCAAGCATACCCTCGTATGCTAAATTTCTGAAGGAGATTCTTTCGAACCGCAGTAGACTCCAAGAACTCTCAACAGTTCCGCTCAATCTGGAATGTAGTGCGCTCATGCAAAGCAAATTACCAACAAAGTTGAAAGATCCGGGAAGCTTTTCGATACCATGCACAATCGGTACAACAAATTTTAAGAAAGCATTATGTGATCTGGGGGCAAGTGTAAGCTTAATGCCAAACGCGGTATTTGATAAATTGAATTGTAGAGATCTATCACCAACTCGAATGGCATTACGACTGGCTGATCGGTCAATTCGATATCCTAAAGGAGTATTGCTGGATGTACCGATCAAAGTTGGAGACTTTTGGATACCTGGAGATTTTGTTGTAGTTGACATGGAAGAAGATGAACACATTCCAATCATCCTTGGGAGACCATTCCTCGCCACATGTGGAGCAATGATTGATGTCAAGAATGGGAAAATTTCACTGAATGTCGGAAAGGACAAGGTTACTTACGACATTGTAGGGCGCAGAAAGTTGCACAGCTGATGTGGAAAGTGTGTGCATATGTATTTAAATGTCTCATGGTTCAATGCTCTCGATTGGTTAAAGAACATCGAACTTGAAACATTCATTTCTTTCTTTCTGCTATTCCTTCCGGTTCACCCTCGACAGACCTACGATTCATAATCAGTCCATCGAGAGAGTTTAATGATTGTGGGGACGTTTAACTCCCAGCGGGCGCAAGCCCCCGCTGTTAATTACATCAGATGACCCTTCCAAGCCATACTGAATACCTCGTTCATTCCAGGATTTGAAGCCTATTTGTTGTGAATTGAATAAAGGGGCTAAAAGGGAAAAAGCAAACTCATGTACTTGGTCTTTTTGTTTGATCATCATTGTTCTTGAGTATTTTTAATTAAACAGGTGTGCATGAGATGCAATGAGTATTAAAATACACTTATTATGCTTTTTTATTTATTTTTGAAATCTATTTGTATTTGAGAAAGTGTATTTGTACTCCATTTATATTTCATTTAAAAGGGAATAATTTAAATATGAAAAAAGTATAGAAAAGGGGCATTTTGGTCATTTGGCAGGTTATGTGGTGTTTAATTATGCTTGATTTTTATCTAGAAATGTGAGGGATTTGATTTGGGTTCATTTGAAACTGGTTTGAGTTGATTTGGGTTTGAAATGAAGAAGTTATGTTGAAAAGGGTTTATTTGTAAGGTTTAAAACTTTACAAGGGCCTATTTGTAAAGATGGAAGGGCTGAGGTTTGTGATTTGAGTTTTTAGCAAGGTCTGAAGTGAGAATTGGGCTTCCAAGGATCTATTTGAAGAGATCTTAGGCAGCCAGGGGCCTATTTACAAATAATCAGGGACCACTTTGTGAAGAAGTTTTTGTCGGAAGGGCCTCTTTGTAAAAAGCTTTCTTTTATTAAATTCTGGGCTTTGAGATTATAACTTGGGCTTTAAGATTGGTGCTCTGGGCCTTTAAGATGCTCTAATGGCTTTAGGATTCACACAGTGCTTCAGGATTTGTGCAGGATACTTGACTTGAGTGATTTGCTTTGAGATTCGGTTGTTAGACATCAGGATCGGGATGTGGGTGAAGAAGCCTTCGATTGACCCGACATGTGGGCCCCATGGCGTGTTTGATCTTAAGTCCTTAGATCATTTCTTGCTTTAAGATTTGGATTTCCATTTGAATTCTATTTTGGCGCCAAGATCCATCGGTTTGTGTCACTTCAAAAATCGTGCTCAACTTGATATGAACTGGGGTTTGAAACCCGAGTCTAGGGTTCGGCTCTGGTGTAGCTCCGGCGGGATTCCGGTCACGGCAAGGCCGGAGAGCGACACCATTGGGGTCGCCTCGGTCCTGTGAGTTCATTGATCACCTCGTCGGCGGTGATTAATCATCGGAGAGAGGTGGCACACGGTTAGCTTCGGGTTTCGGTACCGGTGGAGCTTTAGCTTGATTTCATCGATCCTCTTTGCGTTTTTCTTTAATCATTAGTTTCTTAGGCGTCGTTTGGGCATGAAGAAGCTCCGTTTGAGATCAATTTCATCTTTTATCAAGCTTCTAGCATACTTCCGGTTTTAGCTTCTTGGTATGGTACCGGTTATGAGCTGGTACAGGATTTCTCGGCTTTGGGGTGTATTTGGGAGATGGAGCATCATAATTTGAGCATTGTTTCAGAGGTATCAAGGTTGAAAGAGATTTAAATTTGGACATGGCATTGGATTTGGGTATGAAATTGATATCGGGTCTCGGGTTTGAGAGAGGGACATGAAATTTTCATCACCTTTCTTCTATTTCTCATGAATAACATATATGATTTTCATGTTGTTCTTGTAGTGTAACATATCAGGAATAGATACATGAGGTTTGGGAATTTTATGCTTTTTATTTCTATTTTTAAGAGAAGAATAAAGACAGAGGGGTGTAAATGCAAATATGCATATTGCTGTTTTCTCATTTTCTGACATCCAACTTTGAAAATTGCTAGAAAATAGTAGAAAAATCAGAAGAGTGCAAGGTTTGAGCCTAAATTGGTTGCCTTTTTATCCTCTACTTTTCTATTTAAACAGATTTTTGATTTGGGTTTTTGATCAGCCTGCACTGGCTGATTTGTACCAACAGGTCATTTGGGCAATTTTCTGTGCTTGTGTTATTTCATTGACCATTTTAAATGTTATGAATAGAAGATTGCATCAAGGAAGGATCAAAGGGGTACTAGCATCACATATGTCATTTGCTAGCAATTATGAAAATTATGCATATAAGTCCTTGGTCATTTGCATATTCATGTAAAAGGATCTTTGAGCATCATGTCATGGGGATTGAATTTTCCCTCTTATCATTTGCCCTCTCCTTTTAGTAATTATGCATCTAGGTCCTTTGAAAAGTAATAAAATTCATAATATGGAAAAAGATGTAGTAAAACATCAATTCTTCACATATTACTCCTTTCATTCCTCTTTTATGCATTGAAGTCCTTTAAAAAGTTCAAAATGCCACAATTAGGGAGATGTAGTTAAACATCAATCCCCATCATGCCAATTAATTTAAATTCCCTTTTTCATTTTGTTATGCACTTTTAATTTAATTTTCATATTAAAAGAATTATATAAGAAATTGATATTCAAAGGATGTAGCTAAACATCAACTTTGATATCTCTTCCTTTTATATTTCTTATAATATGAAAATGTCACTTTTAATATATATATTATTTATATTTATGTGATTATGTGTTTTGTTATTTTCCTTTGCAATATAAAATAAAGAAAGGAAGAACAAAAAGAAAGAAGAAGAAATAAAGGAAAAGAGAAGATAGAAGAAGAAAAATGTTAAATTTCGATATTTTTGTATTTATTTTTATAAAGATCACCAATAAGACAAGAAAGATGCAAATAAACACATTTTTATTATGTACATCTATATATATATTTTTTTTTGCTTTAAAAGGAAAGAAGATGCAAAAGAAGAAATGAAGCATTTTTATTGATCATCAAGCTATATATTTCTTTTGTTTTTCCTCATCCTAAGATGAACTAGAAATTATATAGCCCTCACATCCATGGTTTTGAGAGTAAAAGAAAAAGGAAATAGAAGATGAGAACAAGATCAAGCAAAGAACAAGAAAGCCATCAACAAAAACCCTTTATTTCGACTAAAATAACATATATACAGATCATTGCTCAGTTTTGAGCTTACATTTTTCAAGGTATTGATTACCTTTCTAAAAAGCTTGAAACTTTGAAACTTCTAACTTAAACTCTCTTTGAAAATGGAGGTTTCTCTCTTGATTCTTGCACAGAGGGTTTTCTGGAGAAGAAGATGTATATCTGAAGTTTGCATTTGGGGTGCCTTATATAGGGCAATATTAGGTTTTTCGGATTGGGAGCTGCTGATGTGTCTTCTGCTGTGCACACCAAGTGTTTGATCAAGGGTCTGGATCAATTTGCATACCCTCAAGCTTGGTTACATGGCCAGAGCATCCAATAGGGATTTAATGTGCCACCTATTCATACCTGGAGTAATCTCAACCATCGGATTGGCCTTGGATATCCTGCCTTGGCTTGTAGCCCTTGATTAACCGACCTCTGAATGGAACCTTCCATTCACGTGCTCCAGCACCCTGGGGAGGGGATTTCCTTCTTTGTCATGTTGTTTGGATTGAGGGGCACGTGTCCCTGGGACCAGCTAGCTAATGAATAGCTGTATGGGCCAAATTGCCATTATACCGGCGGTTTATCATGCCTTAACATGGTTTATTCTTATCCTGTGTCCTTTGGCCATCAGGAATGTAACACCTAGCATCGTAATACACCCCTTAACGTGTTCCAGGGCATATTAATTTTTGCTAAGAGCTAATTTGTCATTTTCTCACTAAACCCGAACTGCACCATGTTGGTTTCGGGTGCAGGCCCAATTTTAAATGTACATTCATTAAATTGGAGTCTCTGGTGGCATTGAGGAGGCTTGAATATCATATCTACAAAGTCCCAGAACCTGATTTGCACTATACTCCAAGTTCACCATTTTTTTTATATCACCTATTCCTTCTCGGGTTTGGGTTTTGTGATACATTAATCCCTCCTTTCACAAGAGAGTTGGAAGAGATGCAAATGTAACTTGTTCTGCGCTTCTAGGTGAGCTTCAACCCGACATCTCCTTTATTTGGTCGACTTTGGAGCTCAAAATCGGGTCTTAGGCGCAACAGAGGAGAGGGAGGAGACTCTGGCGAGTGGGACCCCCCTGTCAGTCTCTCTACATTAAGCATTGTACCCCTCCTTTTCTTTTGTTTATTCGGCCTGCTCTTGGCGTTAGCTGGACCATACGGCACCTCTAAAAGGTGCACGGAACACCGAGCTCACGCGAAGCGAAGGGGTCAAGAGCTTCCATTTAAACTCAGCGCCTTCCCTCCCCCTTTTTTTTGCTGAGCTTGGCGCAGGGTGAGCCATGCGGCTGCCCACTCGGTGCACGGGGTTCGGCCTCCCTGCTCCGAGCCTGTCCATGATGAATGTGTAGCGAAAATGGCAATCAGCCACTGACTTGTGGGGTCCCCTTTCCCTAGTGCTTGTTATGTGGCTCCAGATTGCACCCCGAACCATTTAAAGCACAATTTTACTAGATGTTACTATGATTTTGCACCCAAGAATTTGTCCATGACTTGTTTGAATTGTAGGAAATCATTTCCTTTGTAATTTTGCCCATACCACATATCAAAATTCATGGTTTCATGTGTAGAATGCCACCAATAATTTTAACATGTTGCACTTAATTCCTTTTAGAAATTTATGTGTGATTTTGGTCCAATTAGAAGGCAGCTACTCATTACATTAAATTTTAAGTAGCAACTTTTTAGGGTCAAACAAATGCCCCCCACCTGGGTGAGGTGCGAAGACCTTAGGATTGAACAGCTTAGCCAGGTGCCCCCAGTGTTCCTCTTGAACTTTATGGAATTCTTTCTGAGTTGCTTTTCTTGTTTGAATCTCAGGTGTTGGAACTCCACATTGGGCATTGAGCTCGGAAGCGGGTCTGATCATCTTCTTCGATTACATCTACTTCAAAAAGGTATGTTATCTTTATCTCATCTCGCTAATACTTGCATGGCTGGGTGAGGGCTGAATGTGCGTTCTTCGGGGTTTGCCTGAGCAATCGGTCCCTTGCTTATACATTGGGGGCTTCAGGCAGTGACTGTACTCCAAACTCACATCCATGGGGAAAACCTGTCTAACCGAGGAGGGATTACAGACAGGGGAACTTTATCTCTAATCTAGTATGGGAACCATGCGGGTAACTTGCAAAATTGAGGGTTTAGATAAAATGGCCTTCTGGTTGTAGGTATAATCTCAGGTTTTGATCCAGTTTTTCTCGTATGCTTCTCAGTGGGGTCTTGGGCTAACCAGGGTTGGTTTTAGCTGTATCTCGGGGTCTTTTCGCATATCAGGTTGGGATTTGGTTTTGGTCGTAGTTTAAAGTCTCCTCGGACTGTTGGTGTAGTTTAAAGTCTTCTTAGACTATTGGTGTAGTTTAAGGTCTTTTCGGACCATGGGGATAGTTTAAGGTCGTTTCGGACCCTGCTTGTAGTTTAAGGTCGTTTCGGACCATGCTTTCGGTTACTTTAAGCTCTGAATTAACATATTTCTATGCTTCTTTGCAGGTGTTCAAAGCCTAGGTGAGTATTGAAGCTTGGAAGTTGGTTCTGATCATCGTTTTCAGTCATGTCTCGCAACCGAGGTACACCTTTCCTTACTTATCACACGCTTGCACTTACATAGTAGAGTAGTACGGTTTGGCAAAGTCTGACGGAACTTTGTTTTCGTTGCAGGGGTACCTTTTACTCGGTATGAGTCTATGCCCGCTTCTGCTTTCTCTATGGGCCAGCGCCTCCAGGATGACCCGGATGATTGGACACCGGATACTTTCCTCACTGCAGGGACCGCTACCAGGTTCAAGCGATCTTTGAGCGTGTCACACCTTCGAGAGGTACGTGGTTTACGCTTGCATCCTTTTACCAGGGATCGGGTCCCTCATCCCTTACATTTGCCTGTCACTGAGATGTTGGGTCAGCAGACGGTGCCTTGGGCATCTGCTGATTTCATACCCGGGGGCCTTGTGCGGATGCCCTTTTTGGTTGACTGGGTGAGAGTCATCTTACAGACTGAGGTTGATGCTTTGAGCAAGGTGGGGATTTATGAGGCGGTATTTCTCTCCCTGTTTGAGTACACCTGGGATCCTTTCTTTTTCCAGAGTATGGTGGAGCGATGGAATTATGTTTCCAACACTGTTGTTATGGAGGATTGCGAGCTCACCATATCTCCTGCGGAGATGCGTCACTTGACAGGTTTACCTATTTTTGGTGTCCCTTATGACGAGTATCTCCCTTTAGAGGGGACTCTTTCTGAGCTTCTGCCAGACGGTAGTCGGCGTCATCCCATATCTCTTCAGCGGGTTTTTGACGTTTACCATGAGCTTTCTTATGCTGGGGAGGTAGATTTTAGGAGATGGATCGCGTATTTCAGTGATGCGATTCGTTATCCGGTTCATGTTTTTGCGCATCCCTACGATCCATTCGGTACAGGCAGGGAGGAGATATTTCATACTGATGAGAGATTCACTCCAGTCAGCGCATCTCGCGAGAGTTTGGGTGCTGAGGCCTACCTGACTGCATTTCTGGCTTGGTGGTTGTGTTGTTTTGTGATCCCTAGCCAGCCGGCGGGTGTTATTCGACCAGATTGTTTTATCATGGCAAACAATTTGGCGAGAGGTGAGGCGGTTTCTTTGGCTATTCCCGCGTTGGCCAATGTTTTCAGGTGCATGAGGATCTTATCTACTTCAAAGGATCCTTCACATTGTGATGAGGTGGTTCCTTTTCATTTCTTGATGGGTTGGGCTCACATCTATTGGCCCGGTTTGTACACTCCCTCGATGAGTGAGAGGATGAGGGCCGATTTACCTCTTTTAGCAGGGATCGCAGGAGTTAGACATACTCCTTTGACTCCTAGGCTGGCTCGTGACTACTTCTCGCGCAGCAGAGGTTTTCTTAGATCACCAGAGAGTTGGGCGACTTTCCGCCGCAACCCTAGAGGTGAAGATTTGGAGCTTTTGGATAGGGTTTGGAGCGAGAGGTGCCCTGGTTTAAAGAGGGGTTCCAGGAGGTTGGATTTTCTGGTCAGTCTCAGGCATGGGCTCCTACCTCTTCGTTTGGGTGATCGAGTCATATTGGAGCCCTACATGCCCCATCGTTGTGCACGCCAGTTTGGGTTTGATCAGGACATTCCTGCCATGGTTTGGACTGGCAGTCTCATGGCAGCTGATTTAGCTGGGGCTGCACGGTGCTGGGAGTCCATTCTTCGCACTGACACTCGCGTGAGCTTCACTATACCTTCCACTTCGAGAGTTGGCGTATTCAGCGCTGCTTATCAGAAATGGTTTTACGACATGGTTCAGTCGTGCCAGGTTCCTGATAAGGATTTGGTTTTAGAGATGGTTCGCACCAGGAGGAAGAGCCTTTTAAAGAGGCGTCAGGTCCCTTTCCTGGAGAGAGCCCCTGACCTTCAGAGTCGTGATAGCCGCCTTTCTCCTCCTGGCGTTGACTCTTCCGCTATATCTAGGGCAGGTATGACACATTTTTATTTTCTTGAATTCGCATACGGGTTTTGCGTACATATTAACCTTACTTTTCCTTTTTCTACAGTGGCTTCTTCCATGCCCGAGCAGGTAGTCAGGTGTGACGTGCCAGCCCGAGTTTTCTTGAGGCCTGATTCCGGGCCCAAGAGATGCAACAGGAAGCAGAAGAAGAGAAGAAAGGAGGAGCTCCCTTCAGTCCAGATGACTGGTCATTCAGGTACAATTACTTTCTTCGAACCTCTTTCCCATTATCTCCTTTTTTGACTCGCAGATTTCGTGTATTCAGCCCATTCCTTTATTATTCACAGGGCCAGATTTAGTCACAGCAGGCTCATCTAGCATTGGAGCAGGAGGGGTTCTTGACTGCCCCCATGATGTTCCTGTGGTTGTGGAGCCATGTTCAGCCATCGTGCCTTACGTGCCTTTTGCTCTTAGGCACTTTCATTTAGGGTAGACTTTACTTTTGTATGGTTTGTGAGAGGGTGCTTTCGAGCTCACTCTTTGTATGTGTATTGTGGTTTTGGTTGATTATGCTTGGATATACGTATTTGCAGTCGATGTTTGCTTTTGTAGCCTTCTCATTCTCCTTCTTTCTCTTTTTGGTTGATTTATTCGAATCTTCTCTAACCGGGTTCTAAGCGATTAAATAAACTCGTCTAAATCGGTTTTCTTTCTCATTCTCCTTCTTTCTCTTTTTGTCTACGAGTTCTTCAAGCCTTCCCCAATCGGGTTCTAAGCGATCGAATAAACTTGCTTAACTCGGTTTTTCTCCTGAACCTTTCAAGTTTTCTCCAATCGGGTTCTAAGCGACCAGATATACTTGTAAAGTCAGGGCTCAATCCTAAATCTTCTGAATCTCCCCCATCGGGCTCTAAGCGACAAGGCATCTTCGTTGGACTCAAGTTGTACCTCAAGCCTTCTGCGTCTATTCAATCGGGTTCTAAGCGATCAAACGTCTTCAGTTGACTTGGGTTCGGTTTTCTATTCTCATGATTCATGCGCCGCTCCCACAAAAAGGCTACCGGCGATATGGAGACCCGTTAAGGTCGAACATTCATTCATGCTGCCCACACAAAAGAGGCTACCCCAGCATGTATGACTACGTAAAAACCGTTCCACTTAGGGGTGACAACGGTCATACGGGACCCGTTAAGGTCTGATTCTCACACACAATAGCCCCACAAAAAAGGCTACCCCAACATGTGTGACTATGTAAAACCGTTCTGCTCAGAGGCTTCATTGGTCATACGGAACCCGTTAAGGTCGAATCTTCATTCATGCTGCCCACACAAAAGAGGCGACCCCAGCATGTATGACTACGTAAAAACCGTCCCACTTAAGGGTAATTCCGGTCATACGGGACCCGTTAAGGTCGAACATTCACTCATGCTGCCCACACAAAAGAGGCGACCCCAGCATGTATGACTACGTAAAAACCGTCCCACTTAAGGGTGACAACGGTCATACGGGACCCGTTAAGAGATTCTCACACACAATAGCCCCACAAAAAAGGCTACCCCAACATGTGTGACTATGTAAAACCGTTCTGCTCAGAGGCTTCATTGGTCATACGGAACCCGTTAAGGTCGAATCTTCATTCATGATTCATGCGCCGCTCCCACAAAAAGGCTACCGGCGATATGGAGACCCGTTAAGGTCGAATTTTCATTCATGATTCATGCGCCGCTCCCACAAAAAGGCTACCGGCGATATGAAGACCCGTTAAGGTCGAATTTTCATTCATGATTCATGCGCCGCTCCCACAAAAAGGCTACCGGCGATATGGAGACCCGTTAAGGTCGAATTTTCATTCATGATTCATGCGCCGCTCCCACAAAAAGGCTACCGGCGATATGGAGACCCGTTAAGGTCGAATTTTCATTCATGCTTCATGCGCCGCTCCCACAAAAAGGCTACCGGCGATATGGAGACCCGTTAAGGTCGAATTTTCATTCATGATTCGTGCGCCGCTCCCACAAAAAGGCTACCGGCGATATGGAGACCCGTTAAGGTCGAATTTTCATTCATGATTCATGCGCCGCTCCCACAAAAAGGCTACCGGCGATATAGAGACCCGTTAAGGTCGAATTTTCATTCATGCTGCCCCCACAAAAAAGGTTACCCTAGCATGTGTGACTTTGTAGAACCATTCTGCTCAGAGGCTTCATTGGTCATACGGAACCCGTTAAGGTTAGATATTTATGCATCTCCATAAGATTGATGTGATATAGTGAAGTTTGGTTTGCTTGTTGTAGGTTTCATTCTAGTGCTTGGAATGTATTTTCTGGTTTTGGGTTCAGATGTCACCCGTGGGACGTATATCAACAGGGTATGCCAAATTATGCTTGGGTTTTATGGTATTTGCTTGTCACTTGTGGGACTTGTGTTGGAAGGCTGGTTAATTTTCTAAGTCCAGCTTGAGAAGTCCCCAATTGTTATCGGTGGGACTATTGTAGAGAGGGGTGCCAAATCATGGGCCTCGGTCTCATGCAGGACTTTAATGTTTAGAACCAAGGGTTCTTGTTCTCGAGCTCTGGTTTGATTATGGTCCGGGGGACGGCTGTTAAAGGCGCATCGAGTCTTGGGTTTCGCCTTCGGTGGGACTTCAGTGTGTTTTAGATTGTGGCCTATGGGGCATTAATCTATAAGTCCATTATTTATGGGCGTTGATCTGGCTCAAGGCTGGTTTTCGCAGAGATTGGTTTGGTGAGAACCCGGTTAGGGTTATTACTTTTGGGCTCTCAGCTTCTTTTATTTTGGGCCATGATAATTGTTTTAGTGCTCACTTGGCCTAGGCACAACATCAAAGCCTTATTTTGTTCGGCACAAATATATAAAGCCTGCTCGTCATTTTAGATGACTGGTTAGACGAGCGTACCAGTGACAATTGTTTTAAAGGGCACAATCTTGACAAAGCCCATTTTATGCGTGAGGCTTTCTTTGTGGGCCTTACATCTCTCCACTCTTTTTATATTATGGTAGGATTTAGGTGCATGCATGCACTTGCTTGAGGGTGGCATCTTATTCACTCCTCTCGTGCCTTCTTGAATAGCCTATATGACATCAATCCTTAGGCGAGGGTATCGCAGGAAATGCGAACACCATTATTTTTGAAAATTTTGTTTTTAAAAAGGGATTTTGTGCCTTCAGAATTTAAATAGTCTAAATGACCACTTTCTTTAATCTTTTGATTTTATTTGAGATATCATCATTAGGCACTCCATTGTTTAAAGGACAATGAAGAAACCTTGTCTCTCCTTTTTTCAAACTGGGAGGAAAGACAAAACCAGTGATAGTTGTTTCAAATGGGCACAACACCAAAGCCCATATTTTGTTCAAAGTACAAAATATAAAACTTGTTTGTCCATATTCAGAACTGGCTGGACAAACTTTGCCAGTGTTAATTGTTTAAGGGTACAAACTTAACAAAACCCATTTTGTGGTGAGAGGCCTTTATGGATTTTATGGATAGTTAGGGGACCTTACTTTTCGCTCGAGACAATTTCACTCATGCTGCGATTTGGTCCTTTTATTCGTAGAAGTTTTCGCTTAGGTATTTTTAGTGGGATATTTTATTTGTGGATATTGGAATTTAGGTTTTATTGGAATTTTGGGTATTTGTGGAGTTTTGTTTGGAACATTTTATTCGTGGATATTAGACCATAGGTTTTATTGGAATCTTGGATATTTATGGAGTTTTTGGTCTTGAAGTTTTAAAGAACATGAAGTAGAGTTTGAGGAGGAGATTTCGTGGGATTCTCATTTCATACAGGCATGCAGACAAGCATTCAGATCGAGGAAGTTTGTGACTTAGAGATGTCGACTCCCTTCGAGAGTAGGGTATATATATCATTTCCCCTTCGGGCGCATCGATGCCCGACGTGCTCCGCCATGTGCACTACCACCTCCCTCTTGGTTGTAGTGGGGGTAGTTTTGTAAGTGACGGTTTACGAGTCACTTTCATACTCTTGGCAGAGGTCGCTTTGAATTTTCCGATTTTGGGTTTGACTTTGCATCCCAGGTGCTTGGTATTCTCGAAGATATTTCCCTTTAATAGGTGGTGCGAACTTGCTTCCATTGCTTTCTCGCAACCTATAAGTGTCTCGCCCTAAGGCTTGCTCAACGATGTATGGTCCCTTCCATTCAATTTTAGCGTGACCGTCTTTGGATGGTTGAGACTGGTTAAGCATGGATACCATATCCCCTTCTTCGAATTGTGAAGGTACTTCGTCTTTAGGGATAGACTTCATCTTTTGCTTCCCCTTATCTTTATTGGGAATTATCGCATAAGTCCCTTCTAAATGGGCTGTCACAGTGAGTGGTAAGGTCCCATCTTGCCTTTTCTTTTCTAGAAAGTCCTTGAAAACCTAGCAGTCATCAATGGTGTGACCAAGGATGCGGTGGTATGGGCAGAAATTAGGTTCGTTGACCTTATTCGCTTGCTCTGGGCGTTTGCATATTGGCAGGTTGAGACCTTTTTGCATCATTAGGTCGAATGCCTTAGCAACTTTATCTCGGCCAAATGAATATGTTTTGTTCTTAAGTTCTGCCAGAGTATTCTTTTCCTTTGGTATCACCAGGACAGGTTTCTTCGATTCGGAGATCGTGTTTGTCGAATCTGCATGGGTTTGTCTCTTTGTGGATTGGAATTTCAAATAATCCTTTAGGAGCTGGGCCAGCATGCCTTCGAGTGGAAAAGACTCAAGTGCTGGTGCTGGGAGCATTGATTCTGCTTTTCCTTCACCCTTCTTTGGTTCTGGTACCCATTTGCCTTTGAAGCAACGTAGGTAGCTCCATTTTGGGGTTTCATCATTCTTTTGGGGATTTTCCCTAAATCTTGTGCAAGGGGGATGGCATATGGCCCCACATTCGACACATGAGGTCATTTCCGTGACCTCTCCCGGTCTATCGCATACACTGCACGCGACAAGTGACGGTTGGTCATCTTCAGCTTCTATTACATGACATGAAGCTTTAGAGGTTCTTCGGTTATTGTTTGGTTGTTGTTGTCTATGCTCGGAATGCACATCCAGACCCTTCATTTGTTTCAACAGGTCTTGGAAAGAGCAAGTCTCGGTTTGGTTTGGTTTGGGTTGTTTTGGCAAGGTATTAGCGAAGGAATTTCTCCCTCGACCTCCTCTACGGCCTCTACCACGACCGCCTCTTAAAGCCATTTCTAAATTGGCATGAGCAGCTCTCCCTTGGATCCTTCTTAGATCACAAGTTGGTGGCTCGTCATCACTGCCACTGTTGCTGAGGTATTGCATAGGACGACCTTTGGAATCATCGTATTCATCATCAGATTCATTATACCCGAGCCCTCGAGTATTTCTCGACTTTCCATCCGGTCCTATGATTATAGATTTACGGTGAGCCAATATCCTATCGAATCGTTTTGTCATAGTGTAGGTTGGAGACATGGGACTCATGTTTGCGAGAATCCTGGTTAGGCTTTTGGGACAATATGGCAGAAGAGGTACATCCACTTTGTTGGACATGGTTTCATCTTCTAAAGGCCATTCGTCGTCGTTCAGCACCAAAGACCGATCTTTACCATCGGACGCTCTATAGAATACAATAGGCTTGTGCCTAAAGATCCCTTCTTCAGTAACCTCCTCCTTGGGCGGTATTATGAACAATATCATTTCTTGGATTTGGTTCACTTCCCTTGGTGTGAGCTCTTTATGATGGTTTTCAGGTATCCTCTCAATCATCAACGAGGATTGACCTGCTTCTTCCTCGTCTTTTGAGGGTATTATGTATGACGGGAGTATCCTAGCTTCATCGGCTTCCTCCCCTGATGACGAGTCAGTATCGGCTCCATATAGCCTTATTTTCTCATCTCGTTGTTTCTTCGAACATTTTTCTTTTAGAATAGGTTTATCGAAGAAGTATTTGGCATCTTTCATCCCTATTTCATGCACTTCAAACGGCTTAATTTCTCCATTGATCTGTTTGACTTCGCCATCTTTTATATATTTCAAACATTGATGCAAGGTTGATGGGACGGCATTGTTATTATGTAGCCATGGTCGACCTATCAATGCGTTGTATGTGGTTCTCGCATCGATGATGTAGAATTTCATCCATTCTTGAATACCACCAATATCAAAAGGCAGGCTAACTGCCCCCATGGATTGTTCCGTTTTGTGGTTGAACCCATGTATGGTGATCTTGTCCTTCGTGTGGAATTTAGCGCTCAATGTGAGGCGGTCCAATGTTCGCTTAGGCATCAGATTAATGGAAGAACCCGGATCGATTAACATACGGGTTACCTTTTGGCCATCACACTCACCAGTGAGAAAGAGTGGTCTATTGTGATCAGACGTGCCTATGAGCAAATCATCGTCATTGAAGGTAATAGTTGGGTTTTTGTTGTCTACTAGCGCTATTTCTTGCATCTTCTTTTCGGCGAAATGCGCTTGAAACTCTTCAGGGTTTTGGAGTGCATAAATGAGTACTTCTCTCACTTCAGCGGACATCATCAAGATGTCAAACACGCTGACCGCAGCTGGTATTTTTCTAAGCTGTGCGAGGATATTGTAATCTTGCACCATATATTTCTTAGGTACTGGTTCATCGTGTTCTGCAGGTTCTTTTCCCTTTGCCTTAGCTCTTGACCTTCCAATTTCATCTTCTTGTGGTGGTTGGCGCTCAGGGATATTCGTACCCGAGCGGAGCACCGCATGGCAATCAGGTTTCTTGGTTTTGACAAAGATGACTTTACCATCATCTGAATCACTTGAGGAACTTCCTCCATAGACAACCACGTTACACATCTCATGGTCACCATCATTGTTTTCTCCTTCTTGAGGGGCCCTACTCGTTTCCCCTTTCTCAGCTTTGAGGCCCAACATTAAGGCCAATACATCTTCTGTTAGGAAGTCTAAAAGGGTCAACGGTAGCGGAGTACCTTGCTTATGATTCTCTAAGGTTTGTATGTGTTTTTGGATTTCAGAAGGTGTAGGCAACTCTGTTGGTTTGGGCGATTTCTTGCCCTTTTGGCTGCCATTCTTGTTTGGTTTACGATGGATGACCCGTTTTGGGGGCCTTGGCACAGTGGGGTTTAAATTGCTATCCCATTTGACTCGAGGCTCTTTCAGAAGCTGTTTCAGCAACTTTTTAGTTTTCTTGGAGAGGTGAAATTCCCATGCTTCATTTACGGGACTTTCAGACCCTTTTTCTTCAATCATCTCGACATGAGAGACAACGTTAACTTGTTCGTGAGGTGCAGGTTGTTGCACGGCACTTGGCGCTAATTGCAAGCGACCTTCTCGAATTCTTCTTTCTATCAAGTCTTTAAAGACCCAACAGTCTTCTATTTTATGGCCTATTACCCTATGGTATGGGCAATAGTTGGGGTGATCAACCTTATCTGCCTGATCGGGGCGCTTGCTTGGAGGCAATTCCATACCATCCACCAAGGCTTGTCTAAATATCTTTGCTGTTTTCTCCCTTTTGAAGGAGTATTTCTTGCTCTTTTGTTCTTCAAATGATCTGGGGTAGCGGCTATTTTGGTTATCGCGAGGAATTGGCTGAGCGGGTTGGCTATCGACTTGCCTCGTTTCCTCATCAGAAGAGTCAGAATCGCTGTTTTCGATCTTGTTGGCTTTATTGGTTTTGACGGCGTATACCATCTTCGATTCCTTTTTCTTTGGGAAGTCTCTTCTTGGTTTGAAGGAAGTAGATGACTTCTCTTCTATGTCCGTTTGCCCCAATCTAGATACGGTGTCTACCAGATCTTGATAATTGTTGGGGTTGGCAACGATTAACATCTCTCTCATTTTGCCGGATGTACTTCTTATGAGCAAATCAACTGCCTCCCTTTCGGGTATAGGATGGCTCGACTTGTTGCTCATATTTCTCCAGCGGTTGATGTATGCCAGAAGAGTTTCGTTTGGCCCTTGTTTGGCCCATGCTAAATCGGCCAGTCTTATTGGACTGCTCGCAGTGGCAAACCTATCAATGAAGGCGCGTGCCATTTGGTCCCAGGACCTTATACTTCCTGGTTTCAAAGAGCAATACCATTGGAATGCTGGTCCTGAAAGACTCCTAGCAAATTGGCGGCAAAGGAATGCTTCTTCCCTTGAAGAGTCTCCACATTGAATCATGAAGTGGCTGACGTGTTGTTCTGGTCCAGTCTCATCTGTTCCACTTCCGGAGAACTTGGAGAATAAGGGAACAGTGTATGTTGGGGGGTATTTTGGTATATCGAATTCGGGAGGGTATGGTTTCCCTATTCGCAATGTTGTTTGTTTTGGGGCGATCCCCATTTCTCGTAACTGACGGCTGATCATTTCTTGAACATCAACCGCAGTAAAGGTTGGGGAGGTTTCTCGCCTTTCATCTTCCCAATGTACCCTACGTCTTTCTTGAGGGTTTGGTCTTTCTGGTCTTTCGAGCCCGTTTACGGGGCTGGACCGATTTGATGTTTCTCCTCTTTCGAGTTCGAAGTTAGCGAGCCCTTTCTCTCGGATTTCAGCTACCAACCTTTGTTCCCTTTCATGGGCTTGATGTACTTCAGCCCTAAGGTTTTGTATCTCAGCTTGCATTTGATTGAAGGCGGATAACATTTGTTCTTGCGTTTGTGCACCGGTTTGACTTTCACCAGCACATGGAGAAGTTGCTAAGACGGTATGGAAGTTACCCAATGCAGGTCCATCCATATGACCTACATCTGAGCTACTCACGGTTTTGGGTTTGGCATTTATGGGAGGAAGACATGCTGCGTCAGACTCTTCCTCATCGTCACTCGGATTTTCGACAATGGGATCTTTCCCCTTTCTCACCATGCATACGGTGGGGTTAGCAGAATGGTCATCTTCCTCTTCGAGGTCTTCGCTAGTGGTTATCATGAAGACCATCGCTTCTTCTTCTTGTTTAGGGTGTGTTTTAGTGACCCTTCGCTTCTTATGAGTGGCATTTGGCGCTACTATTGTTAAACTTCCAGTGTTGGAGGGGTGAGGATTTATTCGTGCCCCCAGCCTATCATGTACACTGGTTGGTCTTCTCAGAATTCGAGGGGTTTGATTTGATCCCTCTTTGCTTGAGCTTTGAGAGGTGCTTGCACGCATCTCTCGACGGAGTTTTGGTTTTAGCGGGGCAACATCAGGTGCCCCCAGCCTTGAGGCTGAAAAAGTTGGTTTTGGTCTTGAGGCTGGGAATGTCAGCCTCGATTTGATTGAGGGTTGGGCGTCATTGGATGCCCCCAGCTCTTGGGCTGGAAATGTCAACCTAGATTTGACGGAAAGAGATGCCGAGGTTTCTTGCGCAGGATGTACATAGTATCGGTTCCTACGCTGCTTCAACATGCGAAGCTGTTTGTGGGCCCTATGAATGGCCATAGCAGCGTCATCAACTATTTTGCGGTTGGTGTTCATACTTTTCGATTCATGGATGAACGAGACGGTTTGAGGGACTTCTCCCGCTGCACGTATGTGTGCAGTAGAAGAATTCCTCCTCACTATCCTCAGTGGGGAGAATGAGTTGCGGACAGGGAGGGCTGGTTGAGCCACCAACTCATCCTGGTAAGCTTGGAGATTTCTTTTCTTGGTGACCGACAGAGGGGTCACGGGAATTTGGTTGATTTTCTTAGACACGCGCCTAGTTTTGGAGAGAGGAATGAACGTCTTGTCGTCCATCCCTTTAGAGGTGAGAAAGTAACATACTTCATCATCATCTGTAACTTCCTCCTCGGTGATAGACCCGAGGGACAGTTGTTCATTCATTAGAGCGGGAACAGGGGCTTCGAATGCCCTAACTTCATCAACAGGGACTGCGAAAGTCCCAAAATAAACCACCTCTTCGCCAGCTGGGAGGCTGGCAACTTGGGCAAAAGAGCGTGCGTTGATTGCGGTGTAAGCCATTCCTGCAAACAAGCAAAACTCAAAATTTCATTAGTCAATTTTCATATGTAAACTTATATATGAGTGTTAGCCCGATTATTCAATCCATAGGCGTCGATATCGAATATAAAAGGTAATGACATAACTCAAGCGGTCCAATGACTCTTTGTTTGAGTGTTTTGAAGTCATTGGCTACTTGAGTATGTTCCTTTTATCTTCGTATCGGATCCCGAACCTGTGAGGAGGAGAATGTCCCACCGGGCGTGCCAAAACCTGTAGGGCGCAGAAAGTTGCACAGCTGGTATGGAAGGTGTGTGCATATGTATTTAAATGTCTCGTGGTTCAATGCTCTCGATTGGTTAAAGAACATCGAACTTGAAACATTCATTTCTTTCTTTCTGCTATTCCTTCCGGTTCACCCTCGACAGACCTACGATTCATAATCAGTCCATCGAGAGAGTTTAATGATTGTGGGGACGTTTAACTCCCAGCGGGCGCAAGCCCCCGCTGTTAATTACATCAGATGACCCTTCCAAGCCATACTGAATACCTCGTTCATTCCAGGATTTGAAGCCTATTTGTTGTGAATTGAATAAAGGGGCTAAAAGGGGAAAAAGCAAACTCATGTACTTGTTTTTTCTATTGTTTGATTACCATTGTTCTTGAGTATTTTTAATTAAACATGTGTGCATGAGATGCAATGAGTATTAAAATACATTTATTATGCCTATTTATTTATTTTTAGAAATCTATTTGTATTTGAGAAAGTGTATTTGTGCTCCATTTATATTTCATTTAAAAGGAAGTGATTTAAACATGAAGAAAAGTGGAGAAAAGGGCATTTTGGTCATTTGGCAGGTTATGTGGTGTTTAATTATGCTTGATTTTTATCTAGAAATGTGAGGGATTTGATTTGGGTTCATTTGGAACTGGTTTGAGTTGATTTGGGTTTGAAATGAAGAAGTTATGGTTGAAAAGGGCTTATTTGCAAGGTTTAAAAACTTTACAAGGGCCTATTTGTAAAGATGGAATGGCTGAGGTTTGTGATTTGGGTTTTTAGCAAGGTCTGAAGTGAGAATTGGGCTTCCAAGGATCTATTTGAAGAGATTTTTAGGCAGCCAGGGACCTATTTACAAATAATCAGGGACCACTTTGTGAAGAAGTTTTTGTCGGAAGGGCCTCTTTGTAAAAAGCTTTCTTTTATTAAATTCTGGGCTTTGAGATTATAACTTGGGCTTTAAGATTGGTGCTCTGGGCCTTTAAGATGCTCTAATGGCTTTAGGATTCACACAGTGCTTCAGGATTTGTGCAGGATACTTGACTTGAGTGATTTGCTTTGAGATTCGGTTGTTAGACATCAGGATCGGGATGTGGGTGAAGAAGCCTTCGATTGACCCGACATGTGGGCCCCATGGCGTGTTTGATCTTAAGTCCTTAGATCATTTCTTGCTTTAAGATTTGGATTTCCATTTGAATTCTATTTTGGCGCCAAGATCCATCGGTTTGTGTCACTTCAAAAATCGTGCTCAACTTGATATGAACTGGGGTTTGAAACCCGAGTCTAGGGTTCGGCTCTGGTGTAGCTCCGGCGGGATTCCGGTCACGGCAAGGCCGGAGAGCGACACCATTGGGGTCGCCTCGGTCCTGTGAGTTCATTGATCACCTCGTCGGCGGTGATTAATCATCGGAGAGAGGTGGCACACGGTTAGCTTCGGGTTTCGGTACCGGTGGAGCTTTAGCTTGATTTCATCGATCCTCTTTGCGTTTTTCTTTAATCATTAGTTTCTTAGGCGTCGTTTGGGCATGAAGAAGCTCCGTTTGAGATCAATTTCATCTTTTATCAAGCTTCTAGCATACTTCCGGTTTTAGCTTCTTGGTATGGTACCGGTTATGAGCTGGTACAGGATTTCTCGGCTTTGGGGTGTATTTGGGAGATGGAGCATCATAATTTGAGCATTGTTTCAGAGATATCAAGGTTGAAAGAGATTTAAATTTGGACATGGCATTGGATTTGGGTATGAAATTGATATCGGGTCTCGGGTTTGAGAGAGGGACATGAAATTTTCATCACCTTTCTTCTATTTCTCATGAATAACATATATGATTTTCATGTTGTTCTTGTAGTGTAACATATCAGGAATAGATACATGAGGTTTGGGAATTTTATGCTTTTTATTTCTATTTTTAAGAGAAGAATAAAGACAGAGGGGTGTAAATGCAAATATGCATATTGCTGTTTTCTCATTTTCTGACATCCAACTTTGAAAATTGCTAGAAAATAGTAGAAAAATCAGAAGAGTGCAAGGTTTGAGCCTAAATTGGTTGCCTTTTTATCCTCTACTTTTCTATTTAAACAGATTTTTGATTTGGGTCTTTGATCAGCCTGCACTGGCTGATCTGTACCAGCAGGTTATTTAGGCATTTTCTGTGCTTGTGCTATTCCATTAACCATTTTAAATGTTATGAATAGAAGATTGCATCAAGGAAGGATCAAAGGGGTACTAGCATCACATATGTCATTTGCTAGCAATTATGAAAATTATGCATATAAGTCCTTGGTCATTTGCATATTCATGTAAAAGGATCTTTGAGCATCATGTCATGGGGATTGAATTTTCCCTCTTATCATTTGCCCTCTCCTTTTAGTAATTATGCATCTAGGTCCTTTGAAAAGTAATAAAATTCATAATATGGAAAAAGATGTAGTAAAACATCAATTCTTCACATATTACTCCTTTCATTCCTCTTTTATGCATTGAAGTCCTTTAAAAAGTTCAAAATGCCACAATTAGGGAGATGTAGTTAAACATCAATCCCCGTCATGCCAATTAATTTAAATTCCCTTTTTCATTTTGTTATGCACTTTTAATTTAATTTTCATATTAAAAGAATTATATAAGAAATTGATATTCAAAGGATGTAGCTAAACATCAACTTTGATATCTCTTCCTTTTATATTTCTTATAATATGAAAATGTCACTTTTAATATATATATTATTTATATTTATGTGATTATGTGTTTTGTTATTTTCCTTTGCAATATAAAATAAAGAAAAGGGGAAAACAAAAAGAAAGAAGAAGAAATAAAGGAAAAGAGAAGATAGAAGAAGAAAAATGATAAATTTCGACATTTTTTTTTGTATTTTATTTTTATAAAGATCACCAATAAAACAAGAAAGATGCAAGTAACACATTTTTATTATGTACATCTATATATATATATATATTTCTTTGCTTTAAAAGGAAAGAAGATGCAAAAGAAGAAATGAAACATTTTTATTGATCATCAAGCTATATATTTCTTTTGTTTTTCCTCATCCTAAGATGAACTAGAAATTATATAGCCCTCACATCCATGGTTTTGAGAGTAAAAGAAAAAGGAAATAGAAGATGAGAACAAGATCAAGCAAAGAACAAGAAAGCCATCAACAAAAACCCTTTATTTCGACTAAAATAACATATATACAGATCATTGCTCAGTTTTGAGCTTACATTTTTCAAGGTATTGATTACCTTTCTAAAAAGCTTGAAACTTTGAAACTTCTAACTTAAACTCTCTTTGAAAATGGAGGTTTCTCTCTTGATTCTTGCACAGAGGGTTTTCTGGAGAAGAAGATGTATATCTGAAGTTTGCATTTGGGGTGCCTTATATAAGGCAATATTAGGTTTTTCGGATTGGGAGCTGCTGATGTGTCTTCTGCTGTGTACACCAAGTGTTTGATCAAGGGTCTTGATCAATTTGCATACCCTCAAGCTTGGTTACATGGCCAGAGCATCCAATAGGGATTTAATGTGCCACCTATTCATATCTGGAGTAATCTCAACCATCGGATTGGCCTTGGATATCCTGCCTTGGCTTGTAGCCCTTGATTAACCGACATCTGAATGGAACCTTCCATTCACGTGCTCCAGCACCCTGGGGAGGGGATTTCCTTCTTTGTCATGTTGTTTGGATTGAGGGGCACGTGTCCCTGGGACCAGCTAGCTAATGAATAGCTGTATGGGCCAAATTGCCATTATACCGGCGGTTTATCATGCCTTAACATGGTTTATTCTTATCCTGTGTCCTTTGGCCATCAGGAATGTAACACCTAGCATCGTAATACACCCCTTAACGTGTTCCAGGGCATATTAATTTTTGCTAAGAGCTAATTTGTCATTTCCTCACCAAACCCGAACTGCACCATGTTGGTTTCGGGTGCAGGCCCAATTTTAAATGTACATTCATTAAATTGGAGTCTCTGGTGGCATTGAGGAGGCTTGAATATCATATCTACAAAGTCCCAGAACCTGATTTGCACTATACTCCAAGTTCACCATTTTTTTTATATCACCTATTCCTTCTCGGGTTCGGGTTTTGTGATACATTAAATCCCTCCTTTCACAAGAGAGTTGGAAGAGATGCAAATGTAACTTGTTCTGCGCTTCTAGGTGAGCTTCAACCCGACATCTCCTTTATTTGGTCGACTTTGGAGCTCAAAATCGGGTCTTAGGCGCAACAGAGGAGAGGGAGGAGACTCTGGCGAGTGGGACCCCCCTATCAGTCTCTCTACATTAAGCATTGTACCCCTCCTTTTCTTTTGTTTATTCGGCCTGCTCTTGGCGTTAGCTGGACCATACGACACCTCTAAAAGGTGCACGGAACACCGAGCTCACGCGAAGCGAAGGGGTCAAGAGCTTCCATTTAAACTCAGCGCCTTCCCTCCCCCTTTTTTTTGCTGAGCTTGGCGCAGGGTGAGCCATGCGGCTGCCCACTCGGTGCACGGGGTTCGGCCTCCCTGCTCCGAGCCTGTCCATGATGAATGTGTAGCGAAAATGGCAATCAGCCACTGACTTGTGGGGTCCCCTTTCCCTAGTGCTTGTTATGTGGCTCCAGATTGCACCCCGAACCATTTAAAGCACAGTTTTACTAGATGTTACTATGATTTTGCACCCAAGAATTTGTCCATGACTTGTTTGAATTGTAGGAAATCATTTCCTTTGTAATTTTGCCCATACCACATATCAAAATTCATGGTTTCATGTGTAGAATGCCACCAATAATTTTAACATGTTGCACTTAATTCCTTTTAGAAATTTATGTGTGATTTTGGCACTTTTCCAATTAGAAGGCAGCTACTCATTACATTAAAATTTTTAAGTAGCAACTTTTTAGGGTCAAACAGACATAAACAAAGCTTTAAAATACCCTTCTGACATCGATCGTGTCTTCAATTTGGGCATCAATGATGAATTTGAAGAGGAAGAATATCCGTTTGATGAATTTGAAGAATTCATGGGTATAGAGGATCTGGATAGCCTTCTTGGAAGGGAAGATGACGAAGTACAACCTGAACAAGACATCACCATTGAACTTGACGAGGTTTATAATGAAACTTGCGCAAGTTGCACTACTGTCACAGAAAAAGGAGAAGAAATTCCCGCATCCCAAGTCCTACAACCCGTATTCCCCAATACGGTTAGTAGCGAAGAGAAGAAGAAGGAAAAGGCAACCTCTCCTCCACAACTCAAGCTTAAACCTCTTCCATCCAACCTATGATACGAATTTCTAGGCCCAAACTGAACCTATCCAGTAATTGTCGGCTCTCAGCTTGACAAAACCCAAATCAGCAAACTCGTCAATACACTCAGGAAACACAAGAAAGCCATTGGCTACACGATCGATGACATAAAAGGCCTCAGTCCTACCATTTGCATGCACCAAATTCTGCTAGAGGAAGATCACAAACCTTCACGAGAACCGCAAAGAAGACTCAATCCGAACTTGAATAAAGTGGTCAAGAAAGAAGTCCTGAAGCTGCTAGATGCAGGCATCATTTATCCCATCTCTGATAGCAACTGGGTGAGTCCCGTCCAGGTCGTTCCGAAGAAGGGAGGCACCACAGTTGTGAAAGGAGATAACGACGAAATGCTCCAAACAAGAGTTGTTACAGGGTGGCGAATGTGCATTGATTATCGGCGGCTAAATGTGGCGACAAGAAAGGACCACTACCCTCTTTCGTTCATCGATCAACTGTTGGAGCGACTAGCAAAGCTTTCATACTTCTGCTACCTTGATGGATACTCCGGTTTCTTCCAAATTCCAATTCATCCTCAAGATCAAGAAAAGACCACATTCACATGCCCCTACGGAACTTTCGCATACCGACGCATGCCCTTCGGGTTATGCAACGCCCCAGCGACCTTCCAAAGAGCCATGGTGTCTATCTTTTCAGATTTTGTTGAAGAAATAATGGAAGTATTCATGGATGATTTTTCAGTTTATGGGGATACCTTCGACTCATGTTTGAAGAACTTATCTAAAGTTCTAAAAAGATGTGAAGAAGTAAATCTCGTATTAAATTGGGAAAAATGTCATTTCATGGTACAAGAGGGAGTTGTGCTTGGTCACACCATTTCCTCTAAGGGATTGGAGGTTGACAAAGCAAAAGTCGAGGTAATTGAAAAATTAACTCAACCAACATGTGTTCGTGACATTCGCAGTTTTCTTGGTCATGCAGGTTTTTATCGAAGATTTATCAAGGACTTCTCAAAAATCGCGAAGCCACTCTCAAACTTGACCATGAAGGATGCCGAGTTCATCTTCGATGAGAAATGTATCAAAGCATTCAACACACTCAGGAATGCTTTGATTTCAGCCCCAATTCTCCAACCACCCGACTGGGACCATCCTTTTGAGATCATGTGCGATGCAAGTGATTACGCAGTAGGAGCAGTCCTGGGACAGCGGAAGGATAAGAAGCCCTATGCAATCTATTACGCGAGCAAAGTTCTAAATGAAGCCCAATGCAATTACACAACAACTGAGAAAGAACTACTCGCAGTAATCTTTGCAATTAACAAATTTCGATCTTACCTTGTAGGTTCAAAAGTCATCATCTATACAGATCATGCAGCAATCAAGTACCTCATCAACAAGAAGGACGCAAAACCTAGACTCATCCGATGATACTTCTCCTACAAGAGTTTGATATCGAAATTAGGGATAAGAAGGGCACAGAGAATTCGGTAGCCGACCACCTGTCAAGACTGAGACAACCAAGCGAGAATGACCAACCGATCGATGACTCTTTTGCTGACAAACAACTCTACTCTGTATAAATAAGCAAACGGCCATGGTACGCAGATTTGGCCAACTATATCGCATGTGGGGCAATCCCACCCGACATGACATTTTAGCAAAAGAAGAGATTCTTGGCAAATGCTAAACATTACTACTGGGATGATCCTTATCTCTTTCGCCTTTGTGTAGACGGAATACACAGGAGATGTGTCACACACGAAGAATCGAAAAGCATCATCCATGACTGCCACTCCTCGTCATATGGTGGCCATGCATCATTCCAAAAGACAGCATTAAAAATCCTTCAAACAGGTTTTTATTGGCCTGACATCTTTAGAGACGTTAAGGATTATGTCTCCCGCTATGACGCATGTCAACGGACGGGAAACATATCTAAACGCAATGAGATGCCGCAAAATTCAATCCTAGAAGTAGAGATTTTCGATGTTTGGGGAATTGATTTCATGGGACCATTCCCAAGCTCAGGTAACAACAAGTATATCCTCGTAGCAGTCGACTATGTCTCAAAATTGGTGGAAGCAATTCCAGCGCCGTCAGCAGATGCAAGCGTAGTCCAGCGACTATTTCAGAAGATCATATTTCCAAGGTTTGGCATCCCTCGAGTAGTGATAAGTGATGGAGGATCGCATTTCATCAACAATCAATTCAACAATCTTCTGAAGAAATATGGCGTCACACACAAGGTGGCAACTCCTTACCATCCACAAACCAGTGGACAAGTAGAAATTTCAAACAGAGAAATCAAAAACATCTTGCAAAAGACGGTGTCTTGGTCAAGAAAGAATTGGGCACTCAAACTAGACGAAGCACTTTGGGCCTACAGAACCTCGTTCAAAACTCCAATCGGAATGACACCCTATAAGCTGATCTACGGAAAGGCTTGTCATATGCCGGTGGAATTAGAACACAAGGCATATTGGGCAATTAAAACGTTCAATTATGATCTCCGGGACGCAGGCAAAAAGAGGCTACTAGATCTGAATGCACTAGACGAACTGAGACTCCATTCATACGACAATGCAAAGATGTATAAAGAAAGAGCGAAATTCTACCATGAAAAAATGATAAGAAAAATGGAGTTCAAAGAAGGCGACATGGTACTCCTCTTCAATTCACGACTCAAACTCTTCCCCGGAAAATTGAGATCCAGATGGACGGGCCCATACAAGGTCACTTATGTGTACCCCTATGGGGCGATCCAAACCTGGAGTCAGGAAACCGGGCATTTCAAGTTGAATGGCCAGAGATTGAAGCATTACATCGCAGGAGCAAATGATGAGCATAAGGAGACATATTCCTTCGGGAATCAGCCAAACGATGGATAAAATCTGAAAGTCAAGCTAATGACCTTAAACAAGCACTTCTTAGGAGGCAACCCAAGGCCACTTTTACTTACTTTTTCATATAAAAATTCAAAAAAAAAAATATTTCATTCAATCCAAAACTATTATACTAATCACAGGGTTACTAATCTTACCTACAGAAGAAGATGCTAGAAGAATTTGGTCGAAAAATTCGAAGCCTGTCATGAAGATTTGCTCTCTGTTACGGACTGTATCAGTCCAATACGGTGTAATAATCTAATACGGACCTACCTCGGACTTGGCGCAGAAAAAAGCAGGGTTCAACACAAAACCGCACTGTAGTTACGGACCGTATCAGTTGATACGGACCGTATCCAATGGGCAGGAATAACCAACTCTCTAATTCTGGCGCTCCAAGAAAGAAATTCGAAATTTAACCAATTTTAACTTCCCACTACTTGCACTTCTTGCACATTCTTAACACCTTTTCACTGCCATATAAACCTTTCATCCACTTTCCATTTTTCATACACCATTTCATAGAATTTTCAGATCAAAATTCGCATCCTGTCCTCAGAAATCCTCCAAGTCAGCCCCGTATCAACCCCGTATCAAGTGGGTACGGCCCGTAATAGAGACCGAACTCAGAGAAAAATGGTGCACAACAGCCCTCGTTCCTCCAACTCCCAATCCGACAATGGAAACATCTACTCAACAGCTATGGGAATCGAATTCCGCGACAAATAAGAATTCGACCGTGCTCAAACACTGCTAGATCGCACCATCGCAAACAACAAGGCGATGTGCATAAATACAATGAAAGTCCTAGGATGCTATGATTATGTGCGAGTATCCCTTAATAATATCAATTTATGGGATTTGGCCGACCGCCTACGAACCACAAGAGTCTACTTGAGACCCTCCATCGAATTTTTATCAACACTACAATGAGATGGTGACATGATCACATACCGACTACTCAACCGCCCATTTGCCATAACAATGGAGGAATTTTGCAAGGCGCTGTCCATCCCCACAAATGGCGAAACCGAATTATGCGCAAGGGAGAAACGCATGAAGTACTGGGAAATAATCGCAATTGATGAGCGCAAAATATACCGCAAAGACTCACGCCTCATCTCTTCAATAGAATTAAGGTACATTCACATTATTTTGACTAATTCTATATTCCCAACAGGAGAAGACACAACGGAAGTGCAAGAGAGGGATATCTTCATCATGCGTTGCATGAAGAGCCACAAGCATCAACCGCACATGGGACATCACATCTTGCAACACCTCACATCGGTGGCCGCCGACACAAAGAATAATCAAGTGGTTTCCGTGGGTTGTTATGCAACCCTCCTTGCACACCACCACAACATAAAACTCGACGGCTATACCGAAGTATTCGGCAACAACCGCCTTAACATGAACCACCTGGTGAACAACAACCACGTGCAAGCAGTATTTAACGCACACACAGGTGACATAAGGTATACATTGAAAATAGGCGAGTGAATGACCCTCCATATCGGAACGGATAAGGGGTCGTTCCAGTTTGGATACGAATCTGAATATGATGCACAAAGCGATGAGGAAGAACCAATAGAGGAGGAACCAATCGAGAAAGAACCAACCGAGGAGGAACCAACTGAAGAGCCCATGGAGGAAACACATAGCACATCTCACCAATCATCCATCCACCATCATGACATGGCTTTCGTACGCCACCTCATTCCGCCACGCGATAACACAAACGAAGCAAACTCCGTACCCGCACCAACCGGATGGGAACAAGAAACCACCATGTCTCAAGCTCGTGAGCCCGGTCCAACCGCGCGTTACGCAAACAACACCCTCGAGAATTTGAAGAAACGCACCCGCTACTTGGAGGAATACTTGGATAAGGTAAACAAAGCCCACAAAAATTTCTACGAATATTGCCTTTCCAAGGGAATACCATTCACACCACCGATTCCATTCACCCCACCACCACCCCTTCGCAACGAGTAATCTGTGAGATCTTTCTTATCCCTCTCTTAATTGTTTATTTTCTTGCATTGAGGACAATACAAAATTTAAGCATGGGGGTAGGGGTAAGTGTAGGGCGCAGAAAGTTACACAGCTGGTATGGAAGGTGTGTGCGTGTATGTTAAATGTCTCATGGTTCAATGCTCTCGGTTGTTTGAAGAACATCGAACTTGAAACATTCATTTTCTTTCTGCTGTTCCTTCTGGTTCACCCCCGACAGACCTACTGTTCATAATCAGTCTGTCGAGAGAGTTTATTGATTGTGGGGACGTTTAACTCCCAGCGGGCGCAAGCCCCCGCTGTTAATTACATCAGATGACCCTTCCAAGCCATACTGAATACCTCGTCCATTCCGAGATTTGTGCCTATTTGTTGTGAATTAAATAAAGGGGCTAAAATGGGAGACTCATGTATTGATTCTGGTGTTGATTTGGTTTTCTATATGTATTTGGACATTTGAAAAGTGTATCTACAATATTTGCTTATATTTAATTTATGGCGTGTTTATTTACATTTTTGTTAATAAAATCATTTAATTTTGAAGAAAAAGGGGTATTTTGGTCATTTCAGAATTTGGCTGATGCTTGGACATATTTAATTTTGATTTAGAAAAATGGAGAATTTGATTTGGGTTCATTTGGAGGTGGTTTGAGTCAATTTGGACTTGAAACGAAGAAGTTATGGTCGAAAAGGACTTATTTGTAAATATTTATGTTTTCCCAGGGGCTTATTTACAAAGCTGGAAAGGTGTGGATTTGTGATTTGGGTCTTAGACAAGGTTTTATGTGAAAATTGGGCCTTTAAGGGCTTATTTGAGAAAGTTTTGTGCTGTCAAGGACCTATTTGTAAATTTCCAGGGGCTTCGCTGCAAATATTTAAATATCGGAGGGGCCTTTAATGAGAAGAGTATTGATTTACAATTTTATTTATTATCCGGGCTTTGAGATGTGGATTTTTGGGTCTTTAGATTGGTGTGTTGGGCTTTAAGATATGGGCTGGGCTTCAGGATTTGTGCTGGTTATTTGATTTATATTTTATACTTTGAGATCCGTGTTTCCATTCAAACTCTATTCTGGCGCCAGAATTAAAGGTCTCCAGTTGCTTTAAGATCCGTGCAAAATGAAACATGTTTTGTTTGATTTCTATTTTGTATTTGACATCTGAATCTTTAAAAAATTCATATCTAATTGAAATAGAGTCAGAAAAATATGAAATTTGTGTCCATTTTGTGTATTTTTAAATTCTCTATCTAATCATGATGTTTGTTTTTTAATTTAATTTTTCAGTCATCTGATACTGCCCATTTTATAGCAGCAGCCCCTTTTTTATTTAAATGCTGAATTCTCTGTTTTTGAATCTGAACTTTAGAAATTCATATAAAATCGAGATACAGTCAGAAAAATGTAAAATTTGTGTCAATTTTGTGTGTTTTAATGTCCTCTATTTGATGGTGAAGTCCATTTTTTTATTTGATCACTGTATCAGTCCAGAAGGTTCTGTTTTCCAGAAAAGGCCATTTTGACACTTTTGAGTGCTTTTTCTTGTGTCATTGATGCATACTTTGTGATTTGATGTTGGTCCACTGTTCCAGAGGGCATTAGGGACTGGTTTAAGGCATTTACAACTGATTCCATGAATTAAATACTATTTTAATGAACTTCCATGGCCTTTTTGCTACATCTTTGGTACCAATAAACAAAAGGAAAAGGAGAAAATCCAAAATTCCAAAATAATATTTCTTGAGATGTCAAAAATCAGCCAAAATGTGGTTTTATGCAGGGAAGCCCCTGATTTTGTTTAAAATCATGTTTTTTGATATTTGGAGGGACATGTCATTGAGATTTCCTTGGATTTAAATATGCAAAATCATGAACAAGCATAACTTGTCATTTATTTACATTTTAAACCCTCCATCTCTCACCATTTATATATTTGAGATATTTAATTTCCTTTAGCATATTTGCTTAAGAAAATCAAATATTCTTTCATACACAAATGGGTCCAAAATGGGCAAATCATTGAAATATCATAGGTTTAAAGCATAAGTGACATATCATAGCAAATGCTAATGTCTTTTATACTTTAGACCTCAATTTCTCACTATTTGCACATAGTTTTCGATTTTGCCAATATTCATGCATATAAATGCACTAATTATTGACTAAATCAATCCCTTTGTGCAAATAGGCCCTTTGATCATTTAGGTTGAGAGAATAATAGGGGAAACCTCATGGCTCAACCCTACTACCTCTTGTGTTTAATTTTTTTTTTAATTGTCACTTTATTATTCTTTTAACATCCTCACCAAATAATTAATATAGTTTCCATATGAAGGGAGACCTCATGGCTCAACCCTCATACTTCTACTACTTAATTATTTTTAGAAGAAGCCAAAAGAGTTAAAGAAAAAGAAAGAAGTATCAAAGATTAAAGCTTTATCATTTTTATTTCATAAGCTCCAAACAAAAGAGATGATAAAATAGTAGCATGTGTATATATATTAATACTTATGTATATATATATATTTTTTTAGAAGGTGAGGTAGAAAAGGTAAGAGGAAGATCATGTTTTTAATATGTTTTTTACTATTATTTCATGAAAGATGCAAGAAAAGAGAGTAAATATATTTTTATTTGATCATCAAACTATACATTTCATTTTGTTCATCCTATGATGAACTAGAAATCATATAGCCTTCACATTTATCATTTTTGAAGGTTTAGAATGAGAAGAAGATAAGAAATCAATGCTCAAGAAAATGAAGAAAAGAGAAGAGATTCACCAAAAAAGAAACTTCTTTATTTCCATTAAAACTGAAATATATACACATCATTGCTCATCTAGAGCCTTACATCTTTTCAGGTATGAATTACCTTTCTAAACTTGCTTAAGAAAGCTTCAAGCTTTGAGCTCTTAACCTAACTTTTGTATGAAAATGGGGTTTTCTAGATTGTTTCTTTCACAGGGCTCTCTGGAGAAGAAGAAGTATATCTGGAGTTTGCATTTGGGGTGCCTTATATAAGGCAATATTAGGGTTTTCGGATTTGGAGTTGCTGATGTGTCTTTTGCTATGCACACCAGGTGCTTGATCAAGGGTCTGGATCATTTTATCATCATATAAATGCCCAGCTGGCCAAGGAGTATCCAATAGCATTTGAATATATCACTAATCTTTGATTGAGCCCTCCTCAGCCCTTGGATTATCTCGAGAGCAAAGCATTGCATCCTAAGCCTTTGGTTTACTGCCGCCAAGGAATGGAAGGTTGTATTGCATGCTCCAAACCTTCTGGAGAAGATTCTCCTATTTTGGCAGCACCCTGTGATCATTGGACGCGTGTCTTGGGGACCAACCAGCTATTTACTAGCTGTTGAATTTCTGGTGTGCTATACCGAGCCCCATTACGGCTTAACTTGGTATTGTCTTGGTTAATGCACCCTAGAGCATGATATATCGACAGAGAGTATCGTTTATACCCTTCTATCTTGTGCCCAAGCTCAATTTACCGCATAGGCAGCTGGACATGCAGCACCGCCATTACTCGGTTCTAATGTGGCACTAGTTCATGGTACCAATAAAATTGCTCTCTCTTAAACCGAATTGGCACCTCTTAGACCATTGTGTAGGCCTTTAGAGTGTTTCTCTCGAATTTCAAGGCTTGAATTGCTTTTAAACTCTCATTTCCATTTTTAAACTTGGTTTCTTTCTCGGCCTATACTCAGATTTCACCGAGAACATCCAAGCTTAGAGTTTCGGTCAAAGAGGAGGGAGTAATCACCTCTAACGACCCCAGGTAATGGTTTGCCCGAGGTTTCAGTATTTCGCTTGAATTTTCACTTCTTTTTCTCAGTTGAAAACACGGGGAAACAAAGAAGAAAGGGAAGAGAAGGAGCTGACAAGGGCGGGCCCACTGTCAGTCTCTCTCTAAATCACCCAATCACATTTTAATTTATATTGTTTATGTTGGTCATTCCCGGACTTCATAGACCATACACAGGGAATTACACGGTGCATGGGGAACCGCGTGCACGCCGCTTGAAGGGGTCGGGATGTTTGGATTTTTAAACCCAGCGACTTTTGTTCGCGGGCGTGTGCGCTCGGTGCATTGTAGACCGTATAGCTGCTCCCTTGGTCTATGTAGTCATCTTCCCATATTCCGGGTTCATTCAAATCAGGAGTCCAGCGAAAAGGCCTCGTGCCAGTGACATGTGGCCCCCCATATTGCTGACATTCACTTGCTAAACCCAATTTGCACCCAATGACTATTCAAACATGAATTTTGTTAAGTACAACCAGGATTTGCACACGGCGCACTATCCAGTCATTGTTTTATTTGTAGGAAATTAATTCCTTAATGTTTCTGACCATTTTGCTCATCAAAATTCATGGTTTCATGCGTAGAATATCACCAAGAACTTTAATATGTTGCACTCAATTCCTTTTAGGGATCTGTGTGTGATTTTGGTATTTTCCCAATAAAAGATAGCTACTCATTATGTTAAATTTTAAGTAGTAACTTTTTAGGGTCAAACAAATGCCCCCCACCTGGGTGAGGTGCGAAGACCTTAGGATTGAACAGCTTAGCCAGGTGCCCCCAGTGTTTCTCTTGAACTTTATGGAATTCTTTCTGAGTTGCTTTTCTTATTTGAATCTCAGGTGTTGGAACTCCACATTGGGCATTGAGCTCGGAAGCGGGTCTGATCATCTTCTTCGATCACATCTACTTCAAAAAGGTATGTTATCTTTATCTCATCTCGCTAATACTTGCATGGCTGGGTGAGGGCTGAATGTGCGTTCTTCGGGGTTTGCCTGAGCAATCGGTCCCTTGCTCATACATTGGGGGCTTCAGACACTGTACTCTAAACTCACATTCATGGGGAAAACCTGTCTAACCGAGGAGGGATTACAGACAGGGGAACTTTATCTCTGATCTAGTATGGGAACCATGCGGGTAACTTGCAAAATTGAGGGTTTAGATAAAATGGCCTTCTGGTTGTAGGTATAATCTCAGGTTTTGATCCAGTTTTTTTTTTGTATGCTTCTCGGTGGGGTATTTGGCTAACCAGGGTTGGTTTTGGCTGTATCTTGAGGCCTTCTATGGTCACGTCAGGTTGGGACTTGGTTGTGGTTATAGTTTAGAGTCTATGCAGACTATGCTCTAGTTTAAAGGTCATTGCAGACCGTGCTTTAGTTTAGAGTCTTTTCGGACCATGCTTTAGTTTTAAGTCTTTTCGGACTATGCTTTAGTTTTAAGTCTTTTCGGACCATGTTTTCTTGTACTCATACTCACAACTGTCTGAAGTTTAGGTTGGCACTGCGGTTCAGAGACTGGTTTGACCGTCACCTTCAGTTATGTCTCGTAATCAAGGTACATGTCTCCTTATCTCTCTTGTATTTACATTCGCATGGTAGTGTGATGGGGTTTTTTTAACAAAGTTTTATTTTTGTTGCAGGAGTTCCATTTACTAGACATGATCCCTTACCGGTGGGACCCTTTCCTGTGAGAGGGAGGTTTTCGGGTGATCCTATTGATTGGACACCAGAGACTACCTTGAGAGTGGGTGTTACTCATCGGGCTGGACCCATATTGCAGCAGCATGATTTCCACTCATTTCTAGGTGATAGTCTTTACCCTACTTCATTGGATCGGACGCCGCATTCTTTACATCTTTTGGGATTGAGCATGGTGGGCACCGGGGCCCTTCCCTGGGTTCCCGGGTATCTTCCTCCGGGCACCTTGAGGATGGAGGCAGGTTTGGTTGACTGGGCGAGGTTTACATTGCAGAGGGAGAGGGTTGTTCTCGAGAGAGCAGGCATCTACCATGCGGTATTTCTTTCTCTCTTTGAGTATACTTGGGATCCATCATTTTTTCAGGCTCTGGCTGAGAGGTGGAGGTACACCTCTAACACGGTCATTTTGGCAGATCGAGAGTTGACTATCTCTCCCATAGAGTTTCATAGATTGTCTGGTTTACCCATCTTTGGTGACCCTTATGATGAGTACCTCCCTAGTGATACGGCATTGGCGCAGAGATCACCGGGGGGTGATTTTGTATACATGTGCTCGCTCAGGCGATTATTTGACATTTATCATACCCTCGCTCGTGCGGGCGACGTGACTTTTTATACTTGGATTCGCTACTTTACCGACCGAGTCAGGTATCCGTGTCAGTCTTTCGCTCATCCTTTGGACCCTTTTGGCACTGGGAAGGCAGAGATCTTTCACAGTGGTCCTATCGCGGAGGCATGTCACACCCGTTATCGACATTCAGGGCGAGAGCTCATATTGACTGCTTTCTTAGCTTTATGGCTTTGTCGTTTCGTCATTCCCAGTCAGCCAGTCGGCGTCATCAGACCTGAGACTTTTGTTATGGCGAGTAGGTTGGCGCACGGGGAGCTAGTTTCTTTAGCTATCCCTGCGTTAGCTAACCTCTTCAAGGGCATGAGAGTGGTCTCTTCTTCATGTGACCCCTCTTTCTGCGACGAGGTTATACCTTATCATTATTTGTTTGGCTGGGTTCACATGTATTGGGCAGGGTTGTACACTCCAGTGATAGCTAGTGGTTCGCGACATCACTTGCCCTTATTGGCTGAGATAGCTGGGGCTAGAGCCAGCCGTATATCAGCTCGGCGAGCGCGTGCTTTCCTTCGCGACAGTGGTGATTATCTCCGGTTTCATGGCGATGAGCGGTTTCACGTGCTTTCCTTCGCGACAGTGGTGCTTGTCGCGATGAGCGGCTTGAGGACCTGGTTTTGTTTGATGGAGGTCCAGGTGGAGAGCACCGTAGGAGTTTGAGATTGGGCTCTGCGGAGGCTGGATTCTTGGTTAGCCTTCGTCATGGGCTTCTTCCTTTGCGCTTAGGAGACAGGGTGGTCTTAGAGCCCTACATGCCACACCGCTGTGCGCATCAGTTTGGCTTAGACCAGTGCATTCCTGCTGATGTCCCACTATCTGATGACATCCATGCTGATTTAGCAGGGGCAGCCAGGTGTTGGATATCATTTTTTCGCATAGAGACACAGGCGCGTTTTGTCATGCCTCGAGCTTTTAGACTGGTGACCTTCACTGTCTTATACGAGCGGTGGTATAGAGACATGGTACAGG